>CANXYI010224960.1:0-15756 GCA_948208565.1 Hura crepitans | reverse complement strand
GTAAAAGCTTTAGAGTCAAAGTATGTCACTCCATATTTAAAATAGTTAGTGATCTCAAGTCTAAGGATACTTTTGACACCCTTTACCTAGTCCGGATGCCAATCGATCGTTGAACCTGACTAAGGTGTGCATGTATGTTGAGATATCCAAACTTATCTACCTATTTACTTGTTATAAACCATTCTTTATTAAAATGTTATGTGTGAAAATAAGGGTTTTCAAAAAAATTTTTAAATAGTGTTACCCATTCAAAATTGGGATTCCTCATGCCAAAATTCTAGCAGTATAATGACTGTACTAGTCACTATCCCAAATTTTGAATAGTAACCTGCATAAGAAAATACACTTCTATAATTCATTCATACACTTCTTCCATCTCGAGGCGATCCTCTAATCACTCCAATAGCACACAAAGACAACATAAGATATCTCAACCTTAGGAAGAGATATCATATAGCACAACATGCAATTTCACAATTTAATATGACATATAAAATTTAAAATCCAAAAAAAGAACATTTAAGTTACAATTTAGTTAAAAAAATACAAGTTAAACCTATCCCTTTCTACATTTACATTTGAGTGCCACCTATACATCACAACTATTACATAAAATGAGCTTTACCAAAATAAAGCCTTCTCTTTAAATGTCTTGATGTCCTAAGGCTTTGAGTATGAAAATATCTTCATACCTATGTATCGTAAACAAATGACATGCTAAGTGAATTGCTTAGCAGTGTAATCAAAATAATATGTGCTAAATTATCATTCTTAACATGCCATAGTTATATGCCAATCATTAACATGCATAACTATTTAACATATTGCATAATGTGCATACAAATGATGATATGCCATAATTAAGATCAATTTGACATACTCCATACACAATTAACTCCATCTCATACATGCATAGCAAAAAAACATGTAAAAACATCAATTCATCAATTTACACCATTTTCACATTATACATGGTCTTATTTGTCATTTTAAAGCCATATCATTCATACTATGTTTGTCTTGTTGTTTGCCTTATTTTCATTACTTATACCCATGGGGATAACCCTAACCTATGGATAACAGGATCATAACTTGTGCGGTAGCCCACATTTTAGACTTGATGGCTATTGCACCAATATAGTTATGTAGTGTCCATCCAAACTTACATGGTTGCACCCGTATATGCTGTTGTATGGCACCTGTGGGACCTTACCAACAGCTGCACCCACTTAGATCCAAAGATCACAGCACATATATCCTCAGGTAAGAATAAAAGTGAACCTTTAGATCTCATCTAAGCACCAAAGTGCCCAAGCAGCTGTTATATCCCCTAGCTGACCGGTCAACCTATCCATTTCCTAGGTTGTTGCATCTCATGGGCTAAAAACTATTTTATTTAGTTTCACCTCATTAAATAAGCTTATATAGTTTTTAATATACATATTTTAGCCATTAAATGGCTAAAACTATTTATTCTTATAAAAAACATCATTCTAATCATTTATGCCCATTTTAACTTACATTATGTTGTATTTATGCCATAAGCACAAACAATCACCTTTTCCACCACATATATAAATTTTTAGCATATATTTAACATATACATACTTAAATAAGGTCATAAATTCCATTTAGGTTATTTTATGCCTTCATTTTCATTAATTTCTTAATTTATGACATAATGTGCTTTTAAGAACTCTTTTTAAGTTCATCTCGGGTTTAAGACACTTTTAGGTCATAAACATTAGTTCTTTAATGACTTTAATCGTAATCATGTTCAAATATGAGAAATAAACATGCATATGCTAATTCTTTTATAATTCATGAAGTATCATGTATTTTTTCCAATATAGGCCATTTAGACATTCTTGCTCATTTATGCACATTTATTATGTATTAGCAAACATTACATAGACAAAATTCAAAGACATATTAATGCACATTTAAACCTTATGGCATTAAAAATTATGGGTCCCTATTGCTTCTTGGTAGTTTCGGCCATTAAGCCTTTTTATCCTTTATTGTTTAGTTTTTCCATCATTCATGCTTATTAAGTGTTTAATAAGTCATTTAGCACATTCCATGGTCATATACACATTTAAAAATGCATAGTATTTCATTTTGACTCACTATATCCAACCATTCAATGTTATTCTTATTTATGCCCATGTAACTACATTTAGCCTTAGTTTAGCATTTAAGAATATAACCTAAGCAATGGCATTACACGATTCGGCCATGCTCATAGAAATGCCTCTAACATCATATTCACATTATTTAGCATTTAAAAGCCTTTATTTTATCATGAAACTTAACTTGAAAATAAATTAACAAACACTAAACTACCCTTTGCCATGACATGCACACACACATATCTTATTACACACAATAGTGCATCTCAAACCAAAAGGCCATACTCACTTATGAAACTAGATGTCATTCATCTATAGTCATAAAATGGTCTTGACATTTATTACCACACTTATATTATACAACCATGATTAATATGCCAAATGTCAAATGACATACTCATATAATGCTTATAAAGGCATTTTTCACATAATATGTACATGCACCCAACATAAGGCACATAGTGAGCATGTTACATTTCTAAGGCCTTCTCTTGCTTTCATACATTCATAATAATGCTAATTAGGTACATTAACCATAATATATACTCATATAACCTTAATTACTCCATTTAGCTATTTATGCCCTATTATGTTACATATTAAGCTTCTCATGGCACTTAGAGCATATTTGGAGCATCCACATAATTTTAATTCATCCCAATCACTTAAATCACATTAATAGGGTTATTACATGCCATACAACACATTTAATGCATGAAATAAATGGCCAAACACATAATTAGGCATAATATGGAAATTTAGGTTTTCTAAATTAAATTCACACATCTTATTATGATTACACATATTGAGATGACTGAAAAGGTATCCCAAGATCTATCTATGCCTTGGCCTTGCCCTTGTCATGATGCAGTTTAAAATTTCCTAACATAAACTAAACAAACCTTCAAAAATACATAATAAATAAACCATAACTCAAAAAATTAATCTAAGACCATTTATCCTCTAATGGGCAACCCTATTATTTAGGAAAAATATTAGAAGTCAAAAATTCTTACCCAAAAAATTAGAGGTTACTATTCAAGGATTGAAAAATTGTGAAAACGGAGCAATCTTTTCAATTTCTTCCATTTCCTAGATGAGTTTTAGGGCATGAAGGATCTATGGTTTCAATATAGTGGGCTTATTTTGGCTCAAATGGAGGATTGAAGAAAAGAAAAATGGAGGGGGAGAGGGCTTGCTACCGTCAGCCAAAGGGGAGAAGAAAAGGAATAGTAATTTTGACTTTTTGGGGTGAAATTGACCTATTTAAACCTCTTCTCAAAAATCCATTTTTTCCCTATTTTTCTTCTCTACCCATGCCAAATAAATTAGCATTTTCATTTCAATAATTCACTTTAATTATAGCCTAAATGCCTCTAAAAATTGATGCAAAAAAAACTAATTAGTTTTATTATTTTTATGTTACTCGATTTCTCAAAAAATTACTTCTCAATATCAAAAAATTCCATTTTTAGTGCCATTAGACTCATTCGAATTTTTAAGTATTAGGTCATATAATTTTTATAATTTTTTTACCAACTTTGAAATTAATTTATTATTTAGCTTTTCCCTAGGTCATTATTCCTAAAACACTGCCGTAAAAACTTTTTGAGCATTTTTAACAACTTTAATAACCTACAATTAATCTCAAACTTTGCCAAAAATTATTTTATGATTAATACTTTCATCTAGTGACTTTAGTGCATCCTAGGTCTCGAGAACACTATTCATCTCGGGAAAGTACTATTCATAATTATCTGGATTTTTGGGGCATTACATTTCTTCCCTTCTTAAAGAAATGTCACCCTCAACATTAAAGTAGTACTTGGCACAAATAAGTGTGAGTATTGCTCCTTTATCTGCGCTTTTATCTTTTAGGTTTTTTTTTCCATCCTATGGTGTTTCTAAAGAACCTTCATCAAGGGTGCTATCTTATTCTTTAGTTTCTTCACTGCTCTATCAATAATCCTCATTCTTCAGAAGATAAGTTAGGATTAACTGCTATATTTACTATTGTTAACACATGCATAGGATTCAATATATATCTTTTAAGCATGGAAACATGAAAGACGTCATAAATTTATTGAAGTTCTGAAGGTAAAGCTAGTCTATAGGCTATTGGCCCCACACATTTTATGATTTTGTATGGCCCAATAAACCTAGGACTTAACTATCCTTTCTTTCCAAAATGCAAAACCTCCTTCTAAGGTGAAACCTTAAGGAAAACCTTATCTCCTACTTCATATTCCACTTCTTTCCTCTTCATATCTGTATATGACTTATGTCTATCAGAAGCTGCTTTCAATCACTCTCTGATGATCTTTACCTTTTTTTCTACGTCTTGTATCAAATCTAGCCTCATGAGATGAGTTTTATTAAGCTCGTTCTAACATAAAAGTGTTCTGCACTTTCTTCCATACAAAGACTCCTAAGGAGCCATGCTAAGACTCGCTTGATGATTGCTGTTATAAGCAAATTCCACTAAAGACAAGTATCAGTCTTAACTTCCCTTGAACTGTAATGCACAACCACTTAAAAAATCCTCATGAATCTGAATCACTCTCTTGGATTGTCCTTCTGTTTATGGATGGAATGATATACTGAAACTTAATTGAGTACCTAAGGTATTATGAAGTTTCTTCCAAAACCTAATTGTGAACCTTAGATCTCGATCTAATATTATCAAAGATGGCACTCTATGCAACCTAACTATCTCATTCATATAAAGCTTTACTAGCATTTTTAAGGAGCAGTCTATTCTCACTAGTATAAAATGAGCCATCTTTGTTAAACGATCCATAACTAACCACACTAAGTCACACCTGCTCTTTGTCATAGGTAGCCTAACCACAAATTCCATGGTCACCCTATCCCATTTCCATTCTAGAATTGCTATAGGATGAAGCAATCTATGTAACACCCTAATACCTAATCATTAGCCAGCTTAGGTATAGGAATGTCACAAGTGATATCTCTTACTTGATCTGGTTACCGAATTCAAATGAAAGACATCACATGAACTTATCTATATTAGTACTACTAACCCCAACACCTATCTATAATCATATAATCTAGGGCCCACTATTTGACATATACATGGGTGCCAATCTAATAACGTCACCCACCTATGCCCATATGGTGCCAAATTCAACTCCTTAACCTATACTGCTTTGCTTGAGGTTGCTTACTTATACTCCTATCTACTACCTACACACTAACAAAAGCTAGTACATTGAGCAATGATGCTCAGTGGTGTATTCAATAAAATATATGTATAACATGCAAGCACATAAGCATGCATCATAAATATGATAAAATTAACAATTTAAAACAATCTTATGTCACAGCATATAAATACTTGTAAGAAATTAGGCTTAATGTAGACTCAGCGATGCAACATATTTTCATATAGCATAAATAAAATTTTCCCTTCACTAATTAGCAATATACAATGAGTTCATAGTTCTCTTAACAATCAGTACATCATATTCAGTCAACTTTCTTTAGTTAACTGTAACGACCATAAAATCTTGACTCTCATGAATAGTACTTCCCAAGGTGAATAGTGTTTCCCAAAACTTGAGTCGAACTAAATATACCGACAAGTAATATTAATTATGAGAGAATTTTGAACAAAGTTTGAAGCCAATCCAAAGTCATTTGAATGGTTAAAAATGCTACATAAGATTTTACGGCAATGTCTTGTGAATAGTGCCACAGGCAAAGTTGAACCATAAATAAAATAAAAAGTTGCTCAAAATAATCCAAAAATATTACAACCTAATACTCAAATATTATGAATAGTCTAATGGCTTTGGAATTAAAATTTTCTGAGTTTGGAAACTATTTTTACCTAATTTTTGGGACATAAGATATGTTAATTTTTTAGGTTATTGTCGAAATTTGGGTCCAAAATTTTGAGAAGATTTGGGGTTTGGATTTATCTCATTTTAGGGATAGGAATAGAGAAAATCTGACTTTTCTATTGGTTATAATAATTTTTTGACGTAAAGAAAAATTATTTTTTTTGAAAAGTATAAATAGGGAGAATTACTCTCCTCCCTCACACACTATACTCACCTCCACACCCCCTCTCTTCTCCAAAAAAAACCGTCCCCTTTCCTCCTCTTCCTTTCTCTTATGATTTCTTCCTTCACAACAACACCTATTTGAAAAAATTATACCTAAAATGAAGAGCATCCCGAGACAAGTCCGTGGACACCAAAATCACCAAGAATGGTACGGTATTTCAAGAGAAAAATTGAGAAGAATCTCAAGGTTAATAGTGACCACCTGATTCCTGGGTACTTTTTTTTAGAGTTTGATATTTCTCACAGGTTCTTAGGGTGTCACAGAGGGTATATCTAGGCTAAAAAATATTTTTTTGGCATGTGAATTATTTTATATTATTTATTAAAGTTCATACCCTTTTAAATTCGTAGGCGAGGCCTCAACTCGAGCTCTTTGGGGCAAGGTAAAGGCTTAAGTTAGCTTCGAGCATCCTATACGACTTATTTGGTAAGTGTAATCACATTAATTGGATGAAAATGCCTATGAATCTATTACATTCATTTTGACATAAATGGGCATTTAATGAAATAATGAGAATTTAATGTATATTTGGTAATGTATGGCATAAATGTATGATGATTGCATGTAATGTGATGGTCTAAAATGAATTATGCATGAATAATGCATCTGTATAGTAATATTAACTAAGTATAAAGTCATTTTTGCAACATTAATGTAGTATGACTGTGTGTAATTGGTTGAAAGTATACGAATGTGATATTGAGCATCTAAACATGACATAGAGTTGTATATGCATATGTATGCGTGTTTTGATGGCCTTGGGCATATGGAGGTCGATATTCACATATGTAATCCATATTGGCATAATCTTGAATTATGTATGTATGTGACTTGAAAATGATGTTTTGTGCTTAAATGTCATCCCTAATGTGCACTTAAGACTTGTATAATGTGTGTCCATGGTATATGATGGCCAAATGCCATTTTCAACCTATTTGGGGTTATTTCTTTGATATAGCTATAAAATGCATGTTTATCACTAAAATACTAATATTGTGTGAAAAATGGCAATATATGCAATATGTGATAGTTATGCACCACCATGATGCATTTGACGTTATTGTGTATGTTAATAATGCAATAATGATAAAGATGTGTGTTTAAGATTGCCGAATGAGTTTTTTAACTTTTACACCAAAGCGATGTGCCTAATTAGTATCTTGAACCTGTATGAGCCTATTTTGGCAATGTTATATTTTAGTTAGCACATGTTGCTTAGCATGATGTTTAGGCCTCGCTGAGATGCAAAATGGCCATTGGGATACGTGTATACATGAGATGGCTAAAATTGAGCTATGAGTTAAAATGGCCAAATAATGAGTTAATCTAGTAGTTTAATGATGCCTATATAGTTAGCCAACTTAGTATAGATAGGTTGATCGATCAACTAAGATTAGTAGCTATAATGTTTACCTTCGAGTAGTAGGCCTTCGGGTCATGATACATATTTTTGTGTTGATGGGCATCAGGCTTTCTAGCCACTGTGTAGCACTACATATGTGTGAGCCTTCAAGTTGATGCATTTTGTATCCATGGATACCAGTGCCTTCAGGTACACTATTTAGCACTTTCGGGTAGTCTATTATCTGCTATCTAGCCTTGGATAGTTGTCTCTTTAGTATGGGCATAAATTAAACAAATAGCTATAATAAAAAGGATAATTGTGGTTATAGCATGATTAAGCATAAAATAATGTTAAGTGCTTTTTAAATGATACATTACGTGTGATATAATGTTAAGTTTTACACTCATAATGTTGATGGCTTGATGCATATAGGGTCTTGAGACTTGAATATGTGAAAATGACGCATCAGTATGGAAATGGATTATAATGCATTTTTGTATGCTTGTTACCATATATTATTAAGCATAAGTATGTTTATGATCAATGAATGAGTACTTTAAGAATAATAGTTGATTTTAAGTATGTTAATAACAATGCAGTTGTGATCATGGATCTAATGTGGTCTTCAATTTTTTTTAAAGACAAGTTTGTGCCATATTGCATAATTATGTTGTTATCTTAATGTTTGCATAAATGTGGTTTAACATATCACCCTTGACATATATTGCATGAAAGAATGCTTAAATTGCTCTATCTAGTTAAAGTGATTACACCACTAAGTGAAAGCTTAACGCATTGCCTATTTGCAATGCATAGGTAATAGAGTAGTAAATTAGAGCCAAAGCTTCTACACCATAAGAGACTTTTGAAGATAGTCCCTATGTGAGTATTTTTAATCATTTTGTAATAGCATAAGGATGTAAATGTAATAATAGTAGTGTGCTCTTGTGATTTCAAAGGGATTAGGCCTACTTTATAACTTGAGTTATTTTTGTAACTAAAGTTGTAGTATTGCAAAAGCTTTATGTTTTGCGCATGATTGTGTGATAAATATTGTGATATTGCATGTGAGAATGCTAATTGAGTTGAGCTTGAGGCTCTATATTTTCATATGAGTTCAGAGGGTTAGAAGGACCCATATAAGATTGAGAAGTGTTGTATAATTTTATAGAAGCATTTTTAAGTAGGTAAAAATTTGGGAAAGTGTCCCGGTACAGCTGTTATATTGCCAAATTTTCAACACAATGACCTCAATGTTTACCTCGATATGCTTGTTAAAAGATTTTCAATGTTTTTACAACTCTATAAGCTAAGAAAGTATTTTATTACTTATTTTAATAAAAAAATTTTAATTACTTGAGTTTTATGGGTAGCAGAATCGAATATCATTATTATGTGGTGCTCTTTACTCGGGTTCAGTGTACGGACTGAGTAGAGGGTGCTACACTTAGTGGTATTAGAGCTCTAATTTAGGCTTTCCTTTATACCTATAGGTTACACAAGAGCACTATAATACATTTACATCATAGTACTATTACATGTGAGGCTTATAATTCATTCTTGTTATCTATAGACACGGAGATAAGCTATAGTATGACTCAAAGTGAAAAAGAAGAAGTAGAGAGCCATGCTCTTACAACTATTAAACAAGGAGAGGCCCAACCAGAGCATGTGACCTTTAGTGATATGGGAGATACTGCATCTGGATAGCAGGGTTAGTTAGCTTGGCTTGAGACTATGTTAGAGTTAGTTAGACAGGTGACGGTAGCTGCCATAACTATAGTTGCTACAGTACATGCAACTCTACATCAAATACCTCAAGAGCAGTAGGGTTTCTAGAAGACCTATTTAAAGAGGTTGTTAAAGAATAGGGCTAAGTATTCTAAGGGTGAAAAGCTAGATGAGTCAAGCAGAGCTGAGTATTGGTTAGATCAGATGCTTAACATTATGCAACAGTTGAAGTGTCCTTAGGAGGAGTATACTGCATGCATTACTTCTATACTATTAGAGGAACCTTTAAAGTGGTGGGAGGGCATTACATAGCATAAGGTAGTAGATGATCTATCTTAGGAGTTCTTTATAAAGGAATTCAAGAAGAAGTACATAACTGAGCACTGCTTGGATCGGAAGTATTAAGAGTTTATGGATTTAAGGCAGAAGCACATGACCATACCCGAGTATGAGAAGTAGTTTGCTCACTTGAGCAGATACGCTAAGGCAGTGGTAGCTATAGAAGAAGACCGTTACAAGAAGTTTAAGAAAGGGTTGAATCTAGATGTGATGCAATAGATTGCTCTGCTATAGATCAAGGACTTTTTAGCATTGATATTAGCTTGTCATACCACTTAGATGGTTAATCAGTTGAAGCAGAAGAGAGATAGCTTCATGAAGAGGTCTTTTGGACAAGGACATGATAGTTCTGGTCATATAGTTAATAAAAGATAGAAAAGGGATCAATCCAGGCATCACTAGGACAGGAAGTCAGATCGATCCCATAGATTAGGACAGGGTTCTAGAGCATAAACTCAGATCTTAGGTGCTCCTAGATCTATTGTTGGCAGTGTTCCAACACTAGATTGTTAGACTTGTCATAAGAAACATCTTAGAGTTTGTTAGAAGACCATGACGGGAGTATGCTAGGGTTGTGGCTCTAAAGAGCATTTTCAGAGAGATTGCTCGATAAAACCTAATGACTCTTCATAGAAGTAGGATAAGAGAGATGCTGTGAGTAGAGTTAGGGCAAGTCAGAAAGACAAGTTAGAGACTAAAGCTCCAGCCTGACAGTATGAAATTCGAGCTAGAGAGGAGGCGGATGCCACAGAAGTTATAGTGGTTACATTTCATATCTTTAATTTACTTGCTTTAGCACTGATAGACCCAGGGTCCACACATTCTTATATCTACACAACATAGGTTATAGATCAGTGTTTAGTGTCAAATGACTTTGGTTTTGATATGATGCTTAGCAATCCAATTGGATAACATATCATTGTGAATAAAGTGTAAAGAGACTATCCTTTGTCAATATAAGGACATGTTTTCTTAGTGGATCTCATTGAATTGTCATTCAATGAGTTTGATTTTATCTTAGGCATGGACTGGTTGTCTAAGTATCATGCCATAGTAGATTGCAAAAAGAAGAGGATCACATTACAAGCCTATGACAGATCGAAAGTGATAGTGATGGGTGGAAGATCGGATTACATGACTAATATAGTATCAGTAGTTGTGGCTAGAAGTATGATGTGAAAAGGTTGTCAAGCCTATCTTGCATATGTGGTTGGCACAAAAAAGGAAGTATTAGAAGCAAGTGAGATTCTTGTCATCGTTGAGTTTGAGGATGTTTTTCCACATGAGTTGCTTGGTTTGCCACTAGAATGGGAGTTAGAGTTTGGCATTAAAGTGATGCCAGGCACAAAGCCAATTTCCATAGCTTCATATAGGATAGCTCCTACAGAGTTAAAGGAGTTGAAGATACAGTTGCAAGAGCTTATAAACAAAGGGTTCATTAGACTGAGTGTTTCATTATAGGGAGCACTAGTTTTGTTTGTTAAGAAGAAAGATGGTTCCTTGAGACTTTACGTGGATTATAGATTATTGAACAAAGTTACTATTAAGAACAAGTATCCTTTACCACAGATCAATGACCTTTTTTATCAACTTAGAGGGGCAGCTATCTTCTCTAAGATTGATTTTAGATCCAAGTATTATCAGTTGAGGGTGAAAGAGGTGGATATACACAAGATAGCTTTTAGGACCAGATATAGTCACTATGAGTTCCTAGTAATGCCTTTCGAGTTAACTAATGCACCGATAGCATTCATGGATCTTATGAACCGGATCTTTATGCCATTTCTAGATCAGTGTGTGGTAGTGTTCATTAATGATATCCTTGTGTATTCTAAGAACCGATAAGAGCATTAAAAGCATCTTCAGATAGTTTTTCAAATCTTGAGAGATGAGAAGCTCTATGCTAAGCTTAGCAAGTGTGAGTTTTAGCTAGAGGAAGCATCATTTTTGGGGCATATAGCATCAACGAAAGGCATAAGTATGGATCTTTACAAGATTCAGCCAGTTATAGAGTGGAAGCCACCTAGGGATACAACTGAGATCAAGAGTTTCTTGGGTTTTGCTAGATATTACAGAAGGTTTGTCAAGGGGTTTTCCTTGATAGTAGGCCCTATGACATGTTTATTGAGGAAAGATGTGAAGTTTGAGTGGGATAGTATATGTCAAGAGTGCTTTGATAGACTCAAGAGTTTGTTAATAGAGGCTCTAATTTTAGTTCAGCTAGGGTTAGGAAAAGAGTTCACCATATACAGTGATGCCTTACTAAATGGGTTAGGATGTTTACTCATGTAAGATGGCAAAGTTATTACCTATACCTCATGGTAATTAAAACCTCATAAGAAAAACTACCTGACACATGATCTAAAGCTTGCAGCTACTGTGTTTGCTTTAAAGATATGGAGGCATTATCTTTATGGGGAAAAGTGCTATGTCTTCACTCATCACAAGAGTCTAAAGTATCTACTAATGTAGAAAGAGTTAAACTTAAGGCAAAGAAGATGGATGGAATTGATTAAGGACTATGATTGCCTTATTGATTACCATCCTAGGAAAGCTAATAAAGTTATGGATGCCTTAACTAGAAACCTTATGTTAGCTTTAAAGGCAATGCATGTCCACTTAAAGCTACAAGATTATGGTGGTTTGTTAGTCGAGTTACAAGTTATGCCGAGTTTGATACAGATAATGAAGGAACCATAAAAAGATGATCATAAGCTTTAGAGTATTATGGGTATGATCGAAGAGGGGAAATCTATTAAGTTTGTGACTAAGGAAGATGGTTATTAGTATTATCATGGCCAGCTTTGTATGCTAGAGAAGGAAGGTTTGAGATAGTAGATTTTGTGAGAAGCGCATGATGCACCATATGTTATGCATCCTAGCAGTAACAAGATGTACCAGGATTTGAAGATGATATATTGGTGGCTAGGCATAAAGAGAGATATAGCTGATTAAATAATTAGATGTCTCACTTGTCAGCAAGTGAAAGCCGAGCATCAGGTTCCTTCTAGTTTGCTACATCCTATAGTAATTCTATAATGGAAATGGGATCAAGTCACTATAGATTTTGTGATTGGACTACCGATGACTAGGAATAAGCATGATTTTATTTAGGTAGTGGTCAATAGAGAAATTTGGGCAAAGTTTGAAGCCAATCTGAAGTCATTAGGATGATTAAAAACGTTAAATAAGATTTTACAGTACTGTCCTGTGAATAGTGCCATGAGCAAAGTTGAACCATAAATAAAATAAAAAGTTGCTCAAAATAATATGAAAATATTACAACTTGATACTCAAATATTTCGAATAGTCCAATGGCTTTAGAATCAGAATTTCTGAGTTCAAAAACTATTTTTACCTAATTTTCGAGACATAAAATATGTTAATTTTTCGGGTTATTGTCGAAATTTTGGCTTAAGATTTTGAGAGAATTAAGGGCTTGGATTTATCTAATTTTGGGGATAGGAATAGAGGAAAACCAACTTTCCTATCAGTTATAGTAATTTTTTGAAGTAAAGAAAAATTATTTTTTTGAAAAGTATAAATAGGGAGAATTACTCTCCTCCCTCACATACCATACTCACCTCCACACCCCTCTCTTCTCCAAAAAAAGCCGTCACCTTTCCTCCTGTCCTTTTCTCCTGTGATTTCTTCCTCCACAATAACATCCATCCAAAAAAATTATACTCGAAAGAAGAGTGTCTTAAGACGAGACCGTGGACACCAAAATCACTTAGAATGGTGGGATATTTTGGGAGAAAAATTGGGAAGAATCCTGAGGTGAATAGTGACCACCGAATTTTTGGGTACTTTTTTTTGGAGTTTGATATTTTTCATGGGTTCCTAGCATGTCATAGAGGGTATATTTAGGCTCAAAATATTTTTTCAACGTGTAAATTATTTTATATTATTTATTAAAGTTCGTACCCTTTTGAATTTATAGGCGAGGCATTGACCCGAGCTTCTCAAGGCAAAGAAAAGGATTAAGTTAACTTTGGGCATCCCATGCGACTAATTTTGGTAAGTGTAATCACATTAATTGGATGAAAATTCCTGTGAATCTATTATGTGCATTTTGACATAAATGGGCATTTAATGAAATAATGAGAATTTAATGTATATTTGGGCATGTATGGCATAAATGTATGATGAATGCATGTAATGTGATGGTCTAAAATGGATTATGCATGAATAATGCATTCATATGGTAATATTAACTAAGGAATGCATTATGTGATCATAGGACCGTATAAAGTCATTTTTGTGACATTAATGTCATGTAACTGTGTGTAATTGGTTAAAAGTATACGAATGTGATATTGAGCATCTAAATATGACATAAAGTTGTATATACATATGTATGTGTGTTTTTATAGCCTTGGGCATATGGAGGTCAATATTTGCATATATATGCCATATTGGCAAAATCTTGAATTATGTATGTATATGACTTGAAAATGATGTTTTGTGCTTAAATGCCATTCCTAATATGCACTTATGACATGTATAATGTGTGTGCATGGCATATGATGACTGTATGCTATTTTGAACCTATTTAGGGTTATTGCTTTGATATAGCCATAAAATGCATATTTATCACTAAAATACCAATATTGTGTGAAAAATGGCAATATATGCAATATGTGATGATTATGCATAACCATGATGCATTTGATGTTATTATGCATGTTAATAATGCAATAATGATAAAGATGCATGTTTATAATTGTTGAATAAGTTTTCTAACTTTTACACGAAAACGATGTGCCTAATTAGTATCTTGAACCCATATGAGCCTATTTTGGCAATGTTATGTTTTAGTTAACACATGTTGCTTAGCATGATGTTTAGGCCTCGCTGAGATGTGAAATGGCCATTGGGATGTGTGTATGCATGAGATGTCTAAATTCGAGCTACATATTACAATGGCTAAATAATGAGTTAATCTACTAGTTTAATGATGCCTATACAGTTAGACAATCTAGTATGGATAGGTTGATCGATCAACTAGGATTAGTAGCTGTAATATTTACCTTCAGGTCATGATGCATATTTTTGTGTTGATGCACCAGGCTTTCGGGCCATTGTATAGCACTACATATGTGCGAGCCTTCAAGTTGATGCATTTTGTATCCACAGATACTAATGCCTTCGAGTACACTATTTAACACCTTCAGGTAGCCCATTATCCGCTCTCCAACCTTGGATAGTTGTCTCTTTAGTATGGGCATAAATTAAATAAATAATTATAATAAAAAGGATAATTGTGGTTATAGCATAATTAAGCATAAAATAATGTTAAGTGCTTTTTAAATGATGTATTACGTGTGATATATATGTATTATGGTATAATGTTGAGTTTTACACTCATAATGTTGATGGCTTGATGCATATAGGGTCTTCAGACTCGAATATGTGAAAATGATGCATCAATATGGAAATAAATCGTAATGTATTTTTATATGCTTGTTACCATGTATTATGAAGCATATGCATGTTTATGATCAATGAATGAGTACTTTATGAATAATAGTTGATTTTAAGTATGTTAATAACAATGTGGCTATGATTATGGATATAATGTGGTCTTCAATTTTTTTTAAAGACAAGTATGCACCATATTGCATAATTATGTTGTTATCTTAATGTGTGTATATATATGGTTTAACATATCTCACTTGACATATATTACATGAAAGAATTCTTAAATTACTATATCTAGTTAAAGTGATTACACCATTAAGTGAAGGCTTAACGCATTACTTGTTTGCAATGCATAGGTAATAGAGTAGCAGATTAGAGCCAAAGTTTTTGCATCATAGGAGACTTTTGAAGATAACCCTTATGTGGGTATTTTTAATCATTTTGTAATAGCATAATAATGTAAATGTAATGGTAGTAGTATGCTCTTATGATTCCAGAGGGATTAGTCCTAATCTATAACTTGGGTTATTTTTGTAACTAAAGTTGTAGTATTGTAAAAGCTTTGTGTTTCTCGCATGATTGTGTGATAAATATTATAATATTGCATGTGAGAATGTTGACTGAGTTTAGCCTAAGGGTCTATGTTTTCATATGAGTTTGGAGGGTCAAGAGGACCCATATGAGATGAAAAAG
>CANXYI010224864.1:0-13626 GCA_948208565.1 Hura crepitans | reverse complement strand
AACCCAAAGGCATACCATTTCGATGGATGCCTCAAGTGGAACACATTAATCTTACAATTAGACATGATTTTTTCTTATCCCTATCACGAAGCTACCTATATAGGACATCCACTTACATATGTACCAACAGAGGACCCACCGACAAAGGAAATATTGATAGAAATCCTATAAGAATAGGGAGATGTCACATAAGGAATCGATCAATGACCAATAAATGGGTTAATGTTTGAAATAGTGGGAGCTCTAATACCGAGTGTAGACCCAGGTCAATTGCTAGAGAACCCACCTTAAGATTATTTTGAGGAACCTTATAAAGAGGATATGGAAGAAAATTAAGATAAACAGTTCGTGACATATAAACCTTACCTAAAATAGAACCCAGGAAAGACCCAAAAAAAAAATCTAAAGGGAGAACTAGGAAATAACCCAGAGGAGGATTCGGAGGAGGACCTAGAGGAGGATCTAGAAGAGGACCCAAGAGAGGATCTAAATGAAGACCTAAAAGAGAAACTAAAGGAAAACCAAGAGGAAAACCCATAGGAAAACTAGAAAGAGGACCCAGAGGAGGATCCAAAAGAGGGGAATGACATGGAAGAAGATCGTGAAGAAGGGAATGATATAGAGGAGGATCAAGAAGAAGACTTTGATGACAACATGGAGGAGGATTCTGAAAGAGTTTTAGATAGTCAAGAAGAAGATTTAGAGGATGATTCAGAAGATGATTTTGATGAATTTGAGGAAAGTCATGACAACTCAAAAGATGAGAGCATAGCTTCATTAGTGGGTAGCTCTGTTACACCTATTTAACAACAGAATCCTTTTAGAGTACATTTTGAAACGACCATCCCTTATTTAGTAGTAAATGTAACAAAAGAAACATGTCACTATCTAGAATTTCAATATTTTGATAGATAGTGTCCTGCATCTTTTGATAAAAGGGAACTATATTAAGTATCTAGATATAGTACCCTAGACTAGTGTTATAATTGTCTATAAAGTCAACTTAGGTAGTATTTTTGAAAAAAAAAAGGTTCCCTATATATAAAAGCAAATGTAAAAAAAGGAGTATATCACTATTCGGATTAATAACATTTTGATGAATAGTGATTTGCATCTTTTGGATAGAAAGGGAATGATAATTAAAACCACATGATGTACAGGCTTTGGATGTAATATGTTTGCACTAATGGCACTATGATGTTGAAATATCCATGTTGGCAAAGTAAGATTTATCATTAGCATACATATGTATAATAGATAAATATTTAACATAATTGGCAATAAAATTTTATAGGTACTAACGCTGATAATATTACACTCAATTTCACAAGATGCAGACACCAGATATTGCAGAATTCTCTATAGGATACATTTTTTATGCAAAACAATTAGCAAGAGAAGGAATTGAATGGACAATAAATGGGCATAGTTTGCCAGAGGGCCATAATATAGAGTTGCCTGATATAACAAACTTGGACTTACAACAAAATCACTTAGCTCCTATAAAAGAAGTTGGGAAGCTTTAACTCTGGCGCAAAGACAAATATTTGATGATCGATACAGATAGAAAGCTTATCTCATGTACTTGCCTAATTACACCAATATGATTAAAGCTATGATTAGACATTGGGACCCGAGCTATTGATGTGTTACATTTAGAGAGATAGATGTGGTCACCACCATTAAAAAATACTAATTCATGTTAAATTTGAAGTTGACATTCAAACCCTATAAACATGCAAGAACAAAAAGGGGTTTAAAATATTTAGCTAGAGTTATTGAGATCCATGCTAGCAGTTTGGCAGAATGGGAGCACCTTATGTCTAAGGCAATCAAGATCGAACCCCTTCTGTAATTTGTTTGGACTAACATTGACTCAAACATCTCTTTATTAGCACTAGCATTTCTTATTTATGGGATGGTCTCATTCCTAAAAGTTTTAGGGTTGATTGTTGAGAAGGTCATAATATGCTTTGCAAAGGTAGAATGGAATGGAACTCCAATTTTTTGAATCCTAGTAGAGACGTTTAAAGCTTTAAATGCTATTAGAATATAAGGAGAAGGCTGATTTAAAGCATGCCTCCCCTTACTTTGTATGTGGCCATTGAATCACTTTTAGTGCCCTCTAACCTTCAAATTTCCTATAGTCAGATATGACAAAGATTTTAACAAGTGCTCTAATTATGTCTCGCGATTTGGACAATTCCGATGGCTAACATTGCAACCCAAAGTGAAAGCTTGGTTACAGTTTCTACATGACCTCAGGGAAGAAAATATATCATGGATAACTTTTTGGAAGGAGCATGATGAGCTAATAATTAGTTGTGGGAAATTTTTATAAGTCCTTTTATTAGGTCCCTAGGGAGGAACAACCTATGCAACTGCCATGTTTAGAAGACAGTTAGGAGCTACTCAATTCATTATGGTCACTAAAGGAATACATAGGTTTGATTTTGAATATGGGGAAAACAATACGAAATGAATGATAGAGGAAATAGTCAAAGCATTGTGGTATGTTAGAGTATTAAAGAAAACCACCCTTCGTAAATCAGTAACGGTGAATTATCTACAATGGCATCAGAGACACAGCAAGGGACTTACACATCCAAAATTAAGGGAAAACAAAAGGAAAATGCCTATGGAGACATTAGAAAAGGAGGATGATTAAATCTTAGAACAATCAAATGATGATTTGGCAGAGTGGGTAATGATGGCCACAAAGGCAGAGCAGGAAACCTAGAGTATAGAGAAATGAAATGATGAATTAATGGAGAAAATACGTAAGTTGCAAAATTAGCTCATACAAATAAAGATGGATCACGATAAAGAGATGAGGAGCTTAAAATAGGAAAATAATCAACTTCGAGCTAAAAATGAGGAATTGGTTCAAGAAATGCATGTCATGTAGAAAGGCAAGGAGAAAATAGACCTATATGGTCTAGCAATAAGAAGATATCAAGAGGAATATGAAAAGAACCAAAGGATAGATCTATAAGAGCAATATGAGTGATTGATCATAGAATATCAAATGTTACATGCTCATTATGAATGCTTAAAAGGAGAGATCAATTGTTGTAAAATTAGCATGAATAGGTATTATCATGATTACTATAGAATGGAGATGAAGAAAAATTAGATAGAAGAAATGATGCGAGAAATATCAGAAAATGTTGTCATCTTTGCAGATAGCTTGGCACAATTTGAAAATGCTTATATACCCATTGGCAAAAAGGGAGAAAAGATGATTGATTTCCTAGAGGACTTACGAAAGAATCTGGAATAGTTAGGTCGAATCATGTGAAGTTATGTGTAATATTATTTTGTTTAGTATTTGCAAACTAAACCTAATTAGATGAATTGTATTAAACTAAGAATGATGTATTATAAATGAAGTACAATTTATGAATGTCATATGTGACCATATGAATAATTTATTAAATAGGTAAAGAAAATAGCCCACCAATTTAATTAACCCATTCCTATTAGGCATCCATATTTAACTTATTTAAGGAAAAGATAAATGGAAGAGCAAAAATAGCAGGAACTCAGAAGAGACCTTGATCAAATCAACGAGTAGTTGTCAGATATAAATGTTATGAAGGAACAATTGGCCAAAATCATTGAATTACTAAAAGGAAAAACCATTGTAATGAAGCACCAACTACCCTTCCTATAGTATCACTAGTAATGATATCATAAACCCCTCCGATAAGTCAAACATTTTAAAAGCTATCCCCTGAGCAAAGCTTGACAAAGCAAAGAGAGGAAATGAGTGTGGTTCTAGATTTGAATGACCCTAAAGTATAGGCTAATCTAAAAGAAGCCACAGACAAGGGAGTGACAGAAAAGTTAAGGTCATTAGAGGAATAATTAAAAGTGATTGAAGGGATAAATATTTTCGGCACAATTGACGCTACACAGTTTTGTCTAGTACCCGATGTGGTTATCCCTTTAAAATTCAAAACTCTTGAATTTGAGAAATATGAAGGGAAAAGTTGTCCTCAGAGCCATTTGTCTATGTATTGTAACAGGATGGCTGCACATGTTAATAATGAAAAACTGCTAATCCCTGTATTTCAAGAAAACTTGATAGGGCCCACTTTAAGATGGTATATACAATTAGAGAGAAACCATGTCAAAAGATGGAAAGATTTGGTTGACACATTCTTAAAATAGTATAAACATAACATTGACATGGCTCTAAGTAGGGATGATCTTCGTGCCATGGAAAAGTAGTCAATTGAAACATTTAAGGAATATGCTCAAAGATGGAGGGAAAAAGTAGTTCAAGTCATTCCTCAACTCATAGAAAAGGAAATGATAACCAACTTTTTAGACATTCTAGGACCTCCTTTTTATAGCATGATACTAGCCAATACCACTACAAACTTTTCAAATTTTGTTATGGTAGGAGAAAGAATAGAGCAAGGCATTATAAAAGGGAAGCTTAGGGAATGATCAGTGATTCAAATAGTTTAAAAAAGCAGGCAAAAAGAAAGAAGGGGATGCTCATATGGTAGGAGGAAATAAGGAAAAACCAATGAGCAAAATACATTTGTGAATCTATTAGCACCCATTACAGTACAAATGCAATACCCAAGTCCCACAACAAATACAATTAGTCTTAGAAAGCAAAATTATAGGCAACAACGAGCCCTAGAGGTTTTTGATCCTATCCCTATTACATATACAGAATTGTTGCCTCAGTTAATGTAAACAACTTGGTAAGCTTGTCATCTCTTAAACTATTAGCACCCTTGTATCCCAAATGGTATAAAGAAGACACTAAATGAGAATATCATGTCGAAGCAATAGGGCATCATACAGAGAATTGCTTGGCATTTAAAAGAAAGGTCCAAGGGTTGATCAATGTAGGATAGCTCATATTTGATTAAGGAGAACAAAAGCCCGAATGTCACCATTAATCCCTTACCAAATCATGAGGATAGAAGAATAAATGTCATCATCAATGAAAAAAAAGATAAAGAATTAAGTTGGGAATATGTAATGGAAGCCTACAATTTAAAGCAATTATTAACATTATTAGTACAAATGGGTTTAGTGGTAGAAAACCATGATGAATCAATTATACAAGATGAATTTTCAAGGCTATTAGATGTAAAATTCATAATAATCCAGTCAGCTAGCAAAGAAATAGCGGTTATTAGAAAAGGGGATAATAAAGAGACAGGAAGAGCAACTCTTATAGTTATTCATTGACCCCTCCCCCAGTTGAAGCAAAGGACCATTGAATCAATAAATTCTCATTTGGCCAAAATGACATTAAGCCATCCCAGGCCTTTTCCTTACAAGGATACAAAGGCGGCACCTTGGATATATGGATGTTTAATCGCTTAAGCAAATGTGGTGGAAGCTCCGCGACCATCAGGGTTTTCCATAGAAAATATTGCTAAGGTCAGAGGAATGATAAGAAGTTAGAGATTTTATATCTCTGAAGAAGTAAATAAAAAAAATGAATAATTTAAACAATGCCGCAAAGGGAATGAAAAAGAGGAAAATAATACAGTTCCTAAGGAACAACCCAACCAAGTCTATGAGCCCAAGAAAAGAGTGTTCGATAAAGATATGGAAGAATTTTTGAGGTTGGTCAAGCAAAGTGAATATAAGGTGATTAGACAACTTAATTGTACCCCTGCCTGGATTTCATTACTTGCTTTGATCATGGCATTAGAACCTCATTAAGCTGCATTATTAAAGATATTAGATCAAACATGCATTCATCATGACATTTGAGTGGAAAACTTCAATAATATTATTGGTCATGTGATGTCAGCTAATTACATCACCTTCACGGATGATGAGATCCCTTCTGAATGAATAGGCCACGTTAGGGCCTTACATATTGTTGTAAAAAAAAATTATTCGATCACAAAAGTGCTAGTGGATAATAGATCGTCTTTAAATGTAATGCCAAAATCAACTTGGAGAAAGCTTCCTTTTGAGAATCATTTATAAGACCTAGATTAATGATTGTCAGAGCATTTGATGGTACTAGGAAAAATGTTATTAGAGAGATCGAGCTACCAATTCAAGTAGGCCCTACAATATTTCAAATACCTTTTCAAGTAGTGGATATAAACTAAGCACACAATATGTTATTAGGGAGGCCATGGATTTATATTGCTGGAGCAGTTCCTTCTTCCCTACACCAAAATTTTAAATTTGTTGTTAATGGGAAATTGATTGAAGTTTACATGAAGAGGAAATCCTTATATCCAAGCCTGTTAAAGATATATATATTAAAGCGATGGAAGAGGCAATTGAAAGCTCTTTTCAAACTTTTGAAGTAGTAACTGTGATTTATGAACCCCTCAAAGAAAAGTCAGCAAAAGAATGCTTTCTTAATGCCTCACGAATGTCTGCCTAAGTAATGCTAGCATAGGGATACCAGATAAGGATAGGTTTAGGAAAAAATAAGCAAGGAATGGTTAAATATTTGGAACTTAAGGGAAATAACTATAGAGCAAGCCTGGGGTATCATGTAACTCGTCATGATAAGATGAGAGCAAAAAATAAGCAACGGTTGAGAAAGATGGAAAGGGTAAATGGGTTAAAAATTGATCATGCCCAAATGGAAGTTCCTCCTTTAATGCAAGTGTACAAAAGTGCTAGATGGCTCATACATGAATTAAGAAGCATTACAAAAAAAAGGGAATTCCTCAAAAAATGAATGCACCATGATAAATGCTAATGAAGGGGAAGAATCGGCAAAGAATTATGTATAATCTTTTTAATCAGAGCAAGAACTAGGGAATTGGAGGATCTTTAAACTTCCTTCCCCACTAAAGTAATATGCTTATTTACCTAAAGCTTATAGTTTATTCTAGATCCCAATACCTATATGTAACTAGAAATTGCTTCTAGTTATGCCTAAGGCTAAAAGCTTTAGTATGTCAGGCTTTCTTTATTAATAAATTTACACCTTATCTTGAACATTTCCCTTTTATTTCTCCTAAAGCCTTTCTTTGTTTTTTTCTTATTTTTTACCTTCTTTTTTCAAGAATAATGATTCTTTAAATGATATGCTTAAAGAAAAACCAAAATATAATTTAGATTGTCCAATATATCAAATAGAGTTTGATGAAGAGAAAGATAAAAATGAAGCAATAGCATCTGAATTTGAAAAGCTATAGGATCATAAAGAGAAAATTATGGAATCACCACAGAAGCCTATAAAAGTAGTAAATTTGGGAGCAGAAGGAAATCCTAAAGAAGTTACAATAAATAGTAAATTACCTTATGAATTGAAAGAAAGGATGATCAAATTGTTAAGAGAATATATGGATGTTTTTGTATGGTCCTATCAAGATATGCCTGGATTAGACACTAAAATAGTTGTTCATAAATTACCTTTAAAACTAGGATGCCAGCCTATTAACCATAAATTAAGAAAGATGAAACCAAAAGTGCTTTTAAAAATCAAGGAAGAAGTTAAAAAGCAGTTGGAGGCAAGGTTGTTGGAAGTAGTTGAATACCCTGAATGGGTGGTAAACATTGTACCAATTTTAAAAAAGGATGGAAAGGTAAGGATGTGCATGGATTATAAGGACCTAAACAAAGCCAGCCCTAAAGACAATTTCCCATTACCCCATATAAGATGTATTAGTAGATAGTGTTGCCGGTCACTACATGTTCTCTATCATGGATGGGTTTTTAGGATATAACTAGATTAAGTTATTTTGGGATGACAAGGAGAAGACATGCTTTATTACCCTTTGAGGAACTTTCTGCTACAAAGTAATGCCGTTCGGATTGAAAAATGTGGGATCTACTTACCAAAGAGCAATGGTTATCCTATTCTATGACCTAATGCATAAAGAAGTCAAGGTGTATGTTGATGACATTATAGTTAAGTCACATCTTGCAGAAGACCATATGATGATATTAGAAAAAGTATTCAAAAGATTGAGAAAATACAAACTTAGGATGAATCCGACAAAGTGTACATTTGGAATAACTTCTAGAAAGTTGTTAGGATTTATAGTAAGCCAAAAAGGAATAGAGGCAGATCCTAATAAGGTTTAAGCTATAGAAGAATTATCACCCCTAAAAATAGAAAAGGAAGTAAGAAGTGTTATGGGGAGATTGAATTATAAAGCTAGATTTATATCTCAATTGACAAACACATGTGAGCTTATTTTTGGTTTATTATGAAAAAGAAATCCCAATAAGTGTGATGAAAAATGCCAACAAGCATTTGATAAGATTAAGGAATGCTTGAAGAACTCACCTATATTACAGCCTCTAATTGTTGGAAAGCCTTTGTTATTATATTTAATGGAACATGAAAAATCCTTGGGGGTAATGCTATGACAATATAATGAAGATGGAAAAGAGCAGGCAATTTATTACGTAAGTAAAAAATTCACAAGTTATGAAGAAAATTATTCCTTTCTAGGAAAAACATGTGCTGCTTTAGCATGGACTACAAAGCATTTAAGGCACTATATGATGTCCCATACTACTTATTTGATTTCTTGAATGGACCCCATTAAGTATATTTTTGAAAAGCTAGCACTTACTAGAAGAATAACCCGTTAGCAAGTATGCCTTTGTGAGTATGAGATTATATACATCACTCAAAAAGCTTTTAAAGGAGGGGCTATTGTAGATTTTTTAGCAGCACAAAGTACTGAAAGGACTTAGGAAGTTAATTTAGAATTTTCGGATGAAAGTTTAATGGTTTTGGAAAAAGTGTTTAAATATTCAAAAAATAGGATAATGAATTTTGATGGGGCTTCTAATGTTTTAGGTCATGGAATCGGCATAATCTTGATGGCTCCAGAGGGGAATTATTTTCTTGTAATTGCAAAATTATGTTTCGAATGTACCAATAATATGGCAAAATATGAAGCTTGTGTGATGTGGTTGAAAATGGTGATAAAAATGAAGATTAAACATTTAGAAGTTTATAGAGACTCAGGTTTGGTGATAAACCAGTTAAATAAAGCATGGGAAACTAGGGACACTAAATTAATGCCATATTAGGAATATGTCCATGAACTCGGGAAGCAATTTGACTATATTGAATTTGAACACATCTCTCAAATAGACAATCAGATTGCAGATGCTTTGGCAACACTAGCAGCTATGTTTTAGTTAGATGATTATGGGAAAATGCCACCCATTAAGATTGAAATTAAAGGAACCCAAGCCTATTATGCTTATGTCAAGTAGGAGATTAATGGAAATCCATGGCACTATGACATTTTCTAATACATCAAGGACAGAAAGTATATTAATTGTATAAATGATAATGATAAAAGGACAATATGATGCCTAGCTAGTAATTTCTTTTTAACAAAAGATGTGTTATACAAAAGAAATTGTGATACCACTTTGATCAGGTGTGCTAATGAAAAGGAAGCCTAGAGACTAGTAGAAGAGGTACATGAAGGTTTTTGTGGTAGTCATTTGAATGGTTATATATTGGTAAGGAAAATTCTTCGATTAGGATATTATTGGATGAAAATGGAGTCTGATTGTATAAGTTTTGTTCGTAAGTGTCAAAAATGTTAGATATATGCTAATGAGATTAATTCACCTGCTTTAGCCTTAAACGTGTTATCTTTTCCATGGCCTTTCGCAGTTTAGGGATTAGATGTTATTGGTCTCATTGAACCAAAGGCATCAAATAGGCACTGATTCATATTGGTCACAATCGATTATTTTACCAAATGGATAAAGGAAACTTCATACACAAATGTGACTAAAGGACTAGTAATTAAGTTTATGAAAAACAATATCATCTGTAGGTATGGTTTGCTTGAAAGAATAATCATGAATAATGCCAACAATTTTAATAATAAAGTAATGGAGGAAATCTGTAAGCAATACAAATTCATTCACCACAACTCTACGCCCCACAAGCCTAAGATGAATGGGGCAGTAGAAGCAACAAATAAAAAGATAAAGAAAATAATGCAGAAAATGGTTGTTACTTATAAAGACTAGCATGAGATGTTGCCTTTTGCATTACATGGGTACTGTACAATAGTAAGAACTTCCATGGATGCTACTCCATGTTCTCTTGTATATGGAATAAAGGATGTCCTACCTGTCGAGGATGAGATTCCATCATTAAGAGTCATCTTAGAAGCAGAAGTGGATGATAGTGAATGGGTGCAAAGGCGATATGACTAGTTAAATATGATAGATGAGAAAAGATTAATGGCATTATGTCATGGTCAACAATACTAGAGGTAGCTTATAAGGGCCCGTGAAAAGGAATTAAGTCCTAATAAATTTTAGGAAGGGGATTTAGTTTTGAAAAAAAATCATTCTAAGACAATAAGATTCAAGAAGGAAATAGACACTCAAATTTAAAGGTCCCTATGTAGTAAAGAAGGCTTTTTCAGGAGGAGCATTGATTTTAATAAATATGGATAGGGAAGAACTCCCAGAGTCTATTAATTCGGATATGGTAAGGAAATATTATGTTTAAAAAAAAGGAGTGAAAAGGAATAGGAGCAATGTAATACAAAGAGTGAGGCTAGATCATAAATAATATGTCAATTGAATTTTAGCTTTTCTATCTGTTATATCATTTTAATGAATCATTTTATTCCTTTATTCTCCTACTTATTCTCATTTTAGCATATACAAAAGAGGCATTACAGTTATAAAAAGCTCTTAAAATAAGGATTTTGAAAAGTCGAGTTTTAAGTTAAAATGTATTGAAAACATGATCAAATGGTTAAGGAAAGGATTTATCAATAAGGAAAATTAAGATGGGATTCACCAAGCATATATCAGGAGATTGTCTTAAAATCAGGTAAAATATTGATTGCTCATGAACTAGGAATATGGTCTAAATGGTGGTTTATTTTGATTTGTTAACTTATTAATATTTCAAACAAAAAAGGGAGGGCCAAAGTCCAATGGTAAAATATAAGATCATATCATGTTTAACATTTGGGTGCAAAATGAATATGTTACATATAAAAAAAATAATAATAATGATAATAAAATATGGAATAGAATAATAAGGCCCAAGCAAAATTTAGCCAACACTGAATCTATAAATTTTTTTAGTCAAAACAAAGAAGGCTACCCTTTTTAGATAACGATGGAAAAGTTTGTATAGGAATACATGTAAAGAATTATATAATGAAAATTTCCTTAAAAGTCCTTTAAATGGCTTTATAGGATCAAACTCAAAAAATAATGCTCTTCATGATTAGTTAACGACTAAAATAGAAAAGGCTACCCTTTCTTAGATAAGGATGGAAAAGTTTGTATGTAAATAGATGTAGGGAATTATATATAAGGAAAAATTTTCTCAAAAGTACCATCAGTGGCTTAATAGGGCCAAACTCAATAAACAATTATTCATGTTAGAGAAGATTTCCCCATTGCTAGATAAGGATAGAAAAGTTTGTATAGGAAAGGATGTAAAGGATTATATATGAGGAAGAAATTATCCCAAAAAGTTTTGGATGGCTTATTGAAACAACATGATTTATCTTTTGTAACCCATACACTGTCATAAATTTTCTTATCCTATTGAGATTATTGTTTTCTTAAACACTTGTCATCTTACCTTCATCTTGTTGACACTCATACTTTATTGTTGACATAAAAGATGAACCGACCCTTCTCATCAAACAAACCAAAAGGAGAAGTTATACATCTTAGCATAATAGGAAAGGCAAATAGAAGGAATCGTTTAATGCTAAAGCTAATCAAAGGTAATCAGTTCAAGCCTTTGCTTATATAAAATGAGAAAAAGAGATTTAATAAGCGTAAATTCCCCAACAAAAAATAATAATAAAACATGTTGATAAGCCTTGGCAAAAAAAAATGAGAAAATTTTTAAAATAAGAGGCATTGACAATAATTTGAAAGTCATAAGAAGGTAGTTAGTCATGGATTATCTTTATTACTAAGATTCTAGCATCAACAAAAAGCAAGAATAAAACATAAAAGTATATGGGAGCAGTCAATGTTTATTTCTTTTATTGTAAAAATCAGTATAGCAAAATTAATAATGTCATAAAAATAAGATAGTCAACAATAACTCTTGCCTATCAAGAAGAAGGTTATCAGCATTAACATAATCTTTCTAATCAAGGAACTTAAGACCAATCCAAGAGAAAATGCCTTATTATTATCATCTAGAAGAAAAGAAAGTATATTTATCACCATGTCAAGGAAAGACTAGAGGCAAAAATTAGAACACTAAAAGTCTTATCACTTCCATGAAAATTAAAAGAAAAAGAAAATATTAGCACCAGAAGATTCTTTTCCCTAAAAAAGGAAAATCTTCTGAAATCAGACAAAATGACATGACTTAAAGAAATTAAAATTCAAGAATCATTAATTTAAAAAAATCATTAACTCTGCTCATTTATACTTTCTAAATCTACTTAAAGGATTAACCAAGATGTAGCTCGGTCATAGTCATCGGCGCATTAAGATTATAAATTAATCACAGTCACTGATATTCAAATTTAAAATTTTAAAATTAGAATCACTCATCGAAAGATTCTAATTTTGAAAGCGTGATTCCATGAATAGTTTTCACCCATTGGAAGTTCACTATCTTCAAAAATTCAAATTTGAAATCAAAACCACTCATAGAAAGGTTTTGATATCAAAAGATGTCGAAATCCCAAATTATGTTCACCCATAGGAAGTTCATAATTTTTGGGGGATGTTGGAAATTTTTAAAATTAGAATCTCTCATAGTAAGATTTTGATTTTAGAATAGCGTGATTTCATAAATTGTGTTCACTCGTAGGAAGTTCACTATCTTGGGAAACGTAAAATTTGAAATCAAAACCACTCGTAGGAAGGTTCTAATATAAAAAGACCAAAATCCCAGATTATGTTCACCTGTAAGAAGTTCATAATTTTGGGGTGATGTCAAAAATTTTTAAAATTAGAATCACTCATATGAAGATTTTGATTTTAGAAGAGCATGATTCCATGAATGGTGTTCACTCGTCAAAAGTTCACTATTTTAAAAAATGCAAATATTAAAATCTAAACTGCTTGCAGAAAGGTTTGGATTTAGAATTGTAAATAAATAAAAGTATCTGAAAAAAATATAAAAATTACAATTAAAATAAATAAGACACCAATGCAAATAGCTATCTATAGTTTTTGCATACTCTTCATTGTCTTAAAAGAACACAAAAAGGGAGCAGCTGTAGATACCCATTTTCATCTGGCCTTAATAATATATCCCAAAAAGGGAGTTAATTAAAGGTGAGTGGTTATGTGCTACTCAATTATAAAAGAGTCTTAGAGTCATAATGATACTATTATTGTTATTACTTACATGAGATTTAAAGATGTATTACTTAATAACTACTTAATTTAAAATCTTATCATTCATACACTATTATTACATTAAAAGTTGAATGATTAATACATTTTATAATTATTATTATATAAAAGAATTGCTATGGAGATAATGATACTATTAGTGTTATTACTTGCATAAGGTTTACAAATGTGTCACTTAATTTTATAGTGATCACTTGATTTAATTGCATTGTCCAAATTTTATGGTTACATTTAAATGGAATAATTGATAATATAAGGTCTTTTATTCAAATATACTTAGGTTATTAGCAAAATTAAGAACTAATGATGCAT
>CANXYI010224652.1:0-12622 GCA_948208565.1 Hura crepitans | reverse complement strand
TAACTAATCAAAGAGGTCATTTATTCTAGGCAAAAGATATTTATTTTTCACTGTCATCTTGTTTAGTTGTCTAAAATCAATACACAGCCAAAGCGAGCCATCTTTCTTCTTTACAAACAACACAAGTGCTCCACAAGGTGAAACACTAGGTCTAATAAAACCCTTACTAACAATTCCTATAATTGCACCTTTAATTGTTTCAGCACAGTAGGTTGCATTCAATAAAGAGTAATAGCAATAGGAGTTGTACCAAGATACACCTTAATTTCAAAGTCAAGCTCTCGCTGTGGAGGCAAACCTAAAAACTCATTAGGAAACACTTCAGGAAACTCAAACACTATAGGAATCTATTCAAGTATTGAGGTGGAAGCATTAGTGTCAATGACATGGGCTAAGTAAGCTTCACACCCTTTTTGAATGAGTTTCCTTGCTATAATAGCTAAGATGAGATTATTCACACAGTTTCTCTCACCCATAACTATCACTATCTATCCCTCTGTAGTTTGGAGGGTTAGCTTCTTATTTTTATAGTTAAGTATAGCTCAATGCTCTAACAACCAGTCCATTCCTAGAATCACATTAAACTTATGAAAAGGCAATTCAATCAAATCCATAAGAAACAAATAATCCTGGATCACTGAAGGACATTGTCTATACAATTTATTCAAATGCACACTCTGCCCTATAAAATTAATAACTTGTATATCTATGTTCACATGCTCAGATTTCAATCCTTTATCATGTGCCAATGTGGTGCATATATATGAATCTGTGGATCCTAGGTCTAACAAAGCCAAAACTAGAACATTAAATAAATAAAAAAGTACCAATGATGACATCTGGTGTTGCTGCCTCCTCTCTGGCTCTGATAGCATACTATCTAGCTAGGGCATAAGCTTCTGATCTGGTCCCCTGACTAAGACTAGGTTTATCCCCTATACTCTATCTCTGACCCCTTTTTTGAGGTGCAACCGTGGATGCTTGAGTGTGAGCTCCCTCAAGCTATCTCTAAGGACATTTTCTCTGGTAATGGTCCCTAGCACCACAAGTAAAGACTCTCCTCTTCTACAAGATCTACACTGCCCCCAATGCTTCTTGTTACATGTATTATAGGTCGAGGGTTCATTCCTATTACTTGAAGGATTAAGAGTACTAACAGCTCTATAGGGCAATCGGAGTCTGATTGTTAAAGCTTGCCTAAATCTTTGAGATTGTGCCTGTCTCAGTGCTTGATGCATAGACTAGGACTAAGATGGTGTCCCTCTCCTTCTTTTTAGGGTTGCACTAGATTGCCCTATAGTAAACTATCTCTTTCTCTAGAAGAAATCTCTCTTTTCTTGTACCATTTCCTCCATGTCATAGGCAAATGCCATTAACATAGCAAATTCTATTACCCTAGGGTTTGCTATTTGCATTCTTAACTCTATATTCAATGCCTTCAAAAATCTTTTACACTTTTTCTCTTTATTGGGTATAAACTCCTCTGCATATCTAATCAATCGGGTAAAATCTTTCTCATATTTAACCACTATCCTTTTACCTTATTTTAAATCTAAGAATTCCTACATCCTTTTGTCCTTATAGGACTCAGGGATATATCTCTTTCTGAATTCTATCAGGAAAAATGCCTATGTGAGCTCTATCACTGGTTTTCTCCTTCTAATAATATCCTACCAATGGTATGCTTTTTCCTATAGGAAGGAAGTTGTACACTTTATATTATCTTCCTTTAAGCATTCCAGCTATTCCGAAATCCTAAAAGTCCTCTCCAACCAGTACTTCACTCTTGCTACATCATCCTCATACGTGCCCAAAAAATCCATAGCTCCCATCTTTTTAATTCTCTCCAATGGTATTTTTAACATAGAAGTTAGGGGTAGTAGAGGTACTAGAGCTGGTGGAGGAGGTAGAGGTGGAGCAATAGGTGCAAAGGTGTGCCTTAACAGATTAACTATTTCCTATAACAAAGCTTGAGATGCTTCTGCCTTTGATTAAGCCTGAGGCTTTGGCTTATGTGTAGCATCACTAGGCTTAAGAGTAACTTTATTATCTACTCCCTATATTGTAGTCAGAGCATAGCTAGCCACTTCCTCTGCTCTTTCCTCTGATGGTCTATTCGCTATCTCGATTACTATAGAAATTTCAAAACTTATTAGCCTCCATATAGTGTAGCAAATCACCTAACCAACCTTAGACTATGGCACTCATGTAAAATACTTTTATACTTTAAACCTAGGCTCTGATGCCACCAAATGTAACACCTCCTACTAGATCCTTAAAGAAACCTGACATGCAATCCACTTCCCGACATTTCACCTATCCTAGGATTGCTCAAGGGGAAAACTCTTTAACACTTATGGATTGCTCTAGAACTCTATTAGATATTGCTTAGATGTCCAGTCTCATCCTTAATCATATTTATATATGGTCTAACAGACTTAAAAAAAACCATTCACAAACACTTTTCAGGTCACAGAAAATTGGGCAGCATAACGGCTACCCGGGAGACATACCAAAATTTTTTTCACCCGTTAAAAGCACTTCTATAAGCAAACAATCCATAAACCTCCATTTAGACCCTTCCAATCCCCCAGTCAACATTAGCACACATTAGACATATATCAGAATCAAAAACATAAGGCCTCAGGCCTATAGTTATCAAACCACACACAAACCAAACAAACACCATACCTGCTTATATACATCACATTCAGGTTATAAATACAGACATAGTAGCTTGTAAGCATGCTAACCCAAACCTATAGGATTTACATGAGTACCACTACCAAAAGAAAAAAAAAAGAACTTTCTTTACCCTTCACTCTTGTATGGCTACACTACATGATCACCAAGGTTAGCTTGTTTATCCTTGTTACTTGCACACCACAACACAGGTACGCTGAGTATAAAACTCAATAGTGAATTTAAACCATTTAAAACATGCATTAACACTCATATGCAAGCATAATTAATGTTCTAGGTGTAGTGTGTGAGCAACATGCTAGAGGATTGATGTTATTTAGATAATGTCATATTTTCTTCAAAATTACCAAAATGCCATTGTGGTGTAATTATTAAAATTTACTGTCAGAAATAATCATAAATTAATTTAAATTCACATTTTACACTATTTTAAGTCTATTTTATAAGCCCAACTAGATAGATGATGCTTACAGACACTGGACCAAGAGGAAACTGAAAATTATGCAGTGGCCCACATTTTAGACCTTGACTGCTGCACTAGCCTGATATAACTTATAGGGATCACTACATAAAAACCTCTAAATGGGCAAAAATACTTAGTAATTGTGTATAAGGATTAGTCTATAGACCTCCCAAGGGCACTAATCATGTCAAATAATTCCTCCAGGTCTGCCTAATGGACTAGTGTAGTGGCCTCTTTAGGGACCTTCATCGGTGGACCAGCATAGTATGATATACAATCAATAATTAAGAGTGTCTACCTTGTAGACTATTGCAATGGCTTAATTATGAATCTCAGCCACTGCACTAGCCTAGTCTGATAAATAGACAGTTTAGCAGCTGCTAATCCCTAAGTTGACCGATCAACCCATTCGGTGGTTGTCTAGCTAATGGCCCATCTGACTTCATTTTAAGTTTATTTCTTGATTAATCATCTTTTTATAATATTATAAGTTAAAAAACAAATAGTTAAAATTTTTATCAAACAATTGATTTTTGACTTGGACAGTTATACGTCATTTTTAGCCTTGCCAGGCAATTACGAGTAAAATTTTTTGCCATATTTTAATTCATATCTGAAGGCATAGTTACAAGTATATTAAATCAAGCCTAGCCCATTATTTTTGTTCACATATTCGCATGTTAAACAGTTATTTTAATTATAGTCCTAAAATTATTTTTAATAGGATAGTTATAGGTCATTTTGCCTATTTGTGATGGCCATTTCATGTTGATTTTAGGTTCTTTTTTAGTGCCAATTACACTCAGAGTCATGCATTTCCATTGGGCTAAAACCCAGCTCATATAAGTACATCAAATTGCCACATAAATGGCTTCCATGCCAACTTATATGAAGACCACAAGTTAAGTCACTTTAGGGTACCAATTTTATGCCTAAAATTATTCCATTTTCAAAGGTATTTTTAATGCCATTTTAGGCAAATTTCAAGTTTACTTTTCAACCTTTTTCTATCCCTTTAAAGTGTCTCATATTTTATTTATTTCATGCCATACTAAGCATACACATTAACCTAAATCATGCCATATACATAATGGTAGAAATGTCATGCCATCACACACACAAGTGCTAGCTAAGCCATACCTTATTTTCATGCCAATTTACCCTACAAAGCTCTCAGCCACAAGCCTCAATTTGCCTTACACATGTTTTCAATCACATTTAAGCACACTTATACACACTTTGACATTACACATGCATGCTTACACACACATTATGCCTTTGTCATGCAATTAAGCCAACACACACACATAGTCATGCCTTGGCCATATTACACATACACATAAGCTTAATTGATCAATCTTTGCCTACACCTCATATGCCATCAATGGAAAGGCAAATACCATTTCATAGGCTAAGCACACATGCTATTGACCTAGCATACCTACTAAAGAACCTCACGGCCATAAGAAGACATACACCAAAACTCATAATTCCCACTACCTACACATACATTCCAAGCATCTTTCATGCCATATACATTAGTTATCATGCCATAACACCATTATGAGTCGTGAACACCACACATACCTCTCGGCTAAGTAGGAAAATCACCCTTCCATACATTCCTTTCCTTAATTCAACATCCTAATCATGCCTTGTACACAACATTAGCCCAATTATGTAACTAGAACACCAAGTCACACATATTAGCCATAATTTGCACCATTTCCATACAAGGATTCCTACCCTAATCCATTTAATATCCATCAATCATGGTTCAAATGCCCTAAATTCACTTACCTCCCAATCCAAGGAGTTGAACTCCACACTTCAAGCTTGAAGGAAGTCACTAATTCTTCACTTTCTCCTTAAGCTTCCATTCACACCCATTCCCTTTCAAAAATTCACTAAAATTCATGCACGCCTCCAAATTAAATTCCAATCACATAGGTGTTCTTAGAATTATCAAATCCCTTAGGAAATAAATTAAAAAGGGTGGAATTACTTACACATAATAAGTTATCCTTTTAGCACCATTTGATGCACACCTTTGCTTTCTTGAATCTTCTTGCACTCTGTGGGCTTTTATGGCTACTAAAACCTATTAAATCAATTTTTAGCACATTAAGATTATTTTTGGTGGTTATAGACATAGAAAAAGTTGGCTTGAAGTAATAAAAATGGAAGGGATAAGAAGAAAATGGTGTCAGGCAGCAAATGGAAGAAATGAAGGAGAAAGAAGGAGGGGTGAGTGGAAATGGCCATTTAGGTGTCACCTTAGGCCTTTTATAGTGGCTGAGGTGGCACAGGTAGGGCCTACATGCCACCGAACAACCCAAAAATGCTCAATTTCGGTAGAAACTTTAAGGAATTTTAAAAAATCACTCAAACCTCCAAAAATCATCACATTTATTTTAAAAATCCTTAATTAGTCCCATTTAGAGGCTTATAAAATTTCACGGCCAAATTCCATCTGTAGGATAATAAACCAACTACCTTAATTTATGTGCAAAACCCTAAAATTAAGAAAATTTGCAAACGGCCTCAGAATTCAAAAATTCTTTCACCAATAGACTTAGCGGAATTTTTGACATTCAGGTTATTGCATTTTTAGGTCTATTCGAGCACATCCCGAGTCATTCTTAACTCGAATCCATTTAAGCCTATAGCCCACTAGATTATAGCCTAAAATAATTTATTGGTTCTTCTAAATCTTTAAATTAAATTAATTTCATCATTTTATGGCCTCTCAAATTTCATGGCCAGTATCCCTACCTCAGGCCTCGTGAAGGTGACCTAACACTCTAGGAATAGTTTTTGGTGTCAATGGTACTATTTATGAAGCCTCGACTTACGGGCACTATAATTCTTCCCTCTTAAGAAATTTCATCCTTGAAATTACCTAGAGTGAATAGGTGTGGATACTAAGCCATTATCTGCTCTTCGGGCTCCCAGGTGGCATTTTCTACATTGTGTTTTCTTCAGAGAACTTTAACCTAAGGAATAGCTTTATTCCTCAACTATTTCACTTCTCTAGCTAATATTTGTATATGTTCTTCTTCATAGGTTAGGTCTTGTTGTATTTCTACATCTATTGGTAGGACTATATGGGAGAGATCTGATTTATATCACCTCAGCATTGAGATGTGGAACACATCATAAATCTATGACGGTTCAAAAGGCAAAGCTAGCCTATAGGCTAGAGGTCCCACTTTCTCTGTGATCTTATATGGGCTAATGAATTTAAGGCTCAACTTTCCCCTTTTCCCAAATTTGAGGACATTTTTCCATAGGGACACCTTTAAGAATGCTTTGTCACTAATAACATACTTAATATCCCTCTATTTTAGATTAGCATAGGATTTCTGCCTATCAGCTATAGCTTTCAGTCTTTCTCTAATCACTTTAACCTTTTCATCTGCATCTCTAATTAGATCAACCTTTGATATCTTGCTTTCCCTAATCTCACTCCAACACAAATGAGTTTTACACTTCCTGCCATACGATGCTTCATATAAGGCTATGCCTAAACTAGTCTAATAGTTGTTGTTGTATGCAAACTTAGACAAAGGCAAGTATTGATCCTAGTTGCCTTTAAATTTAGTGGCAAAACTGTGTAACATATCCTCAAGCACTTGTATCTCCCTCTCTGACTATCCATATGTCTGAGAAAGGCTATACTGTAGGTCAATCTAGTGCCTAAGGCTTCATGCAACTTCTTCCAAAACCTGAAAGTGAATTGAGGATCTCTATCAAAAATGATTGCTATAGGTACACCATGAAGTTTAAGAATCTCATCAATATATAGTTTAGCCAACTTTTCCAGTGAGTAGTCCATTCTAATAAGGATGAAGTGAGCTGTCTTAGTTAGTCTATCAACAATCACCCATACAACATCACATTTGCCTTTATTCATAAGCAATCCCATTACCAAATCCATTATCACTTTTTTTGACTTTCATTTTTGTATGGGGTGCAACAATCTAGAAGGAATCTAATGCTCAACCTTTACTTGCTAACGTGTTAGACATCTAGCAGCATATTCTACCATGTCTCTTTTCATACCTAACTACTAATACTGAGGCTTCAAGTCCAAATACATCTTAGTATTACCAGGGTGCATAGAGTAAGAAGTTTTATGAGCCTCCTTTAGAATCTATAACCTTAGGTCATTTATACTAAGTACACATATCCTACTTGATAATACAAACATCCATTCTCTCTCAAATCAAATCTTGGTGCCTTCCCCTGTTGACCTTTACTTACCAGTTACATTAGTGACTCATCTCTACCCTAGGCTTCCTTTATCTACTGTCTGAAGTTTGGTTTAATTTGTAACTCAACCAATACATCATTTTCCTTGGCGTATTGCAATTTAGCATTCATAGATCTTAAAGTCACCATGAATTTCCTACTCAAGGCATTTACTACCAGTTTAGTTTTTCTTAAATGGTAATCTATCAAGCAGTGATAGTCCTTAATCAACTCCAGCCATCTTCTCTACCTCAAGTTCAATTCTTTCTAAGTGAGAAGGTATTTTAGACTCTTATGATTAGTGTAGGTGTAACATTTCTCACCATATAAATAGCGCCTCCAAATTTTCAAAGCAAAAACAATAATAGCCAGCTCTAAGTCATGAGTAGGATAATTCTTCTCATATAGCTTTAACTGTCTGAAAGTATAGGTTACCACCTTTCCTTCTTGCATTAGTACATAAACCCAAGCCATTACGTGAGGCATCACTATACACTATGAAGTCTTTACTGTGTTCAAGTTGAATTAGGATAAGAGCTTCTATCAGCATCTTAAAAATAGCCTGACACATGTCATCCTACTCAAATTTCACATTCTTCCTAATCAATCTTATCAAAGGGGCTAGAACCAAAGAGAATTCCTTCATAACCCTCCTATAATACCTAGCTAATCCTAAGAAACTTCGTATCTTTGTCACATTCCTTAGAGGTTCCCACTCTAATAATGCCTTGACCTTGCTGAGGTCAACTCTAATGCCTTCTACTGAATTGTGCCCTAGAAAAGCTACTTCAGTTAGCCAAAAGTCACACTTACTTAACTTGGAATATAACTGTCTCTCCTTTAAAGTCCACAACACAACCCTGAGATGTTGTTCATGGTTCTCTTTAGTCTTAGAGTATACTAGAATATAATCAATAAATACTACTACAAACTAATCTAGGTAAGGTTGAAATACTCTATTCATTAAGTCCATAAAGGTTTTCGGGGCATTTGTGAGACCAAAGGGCATCACTAAGAACTTATAGTGCCCATATCTAGTTCTAAATATAGTTTTAGGAATATCAATTTCCTTGACTCTCAGTGGATGGTATCTAGATCTCAAGTTAATCTTAGAAAATACACCCGTACCTCTCAATTGATCAAAGAGGTCATCTATTTTAGGTAAAGGATATTTGTTCTTCACTATCACCTTGTTCAACTGTCTATAATCAATACATAGTTGAAGCAAGTCATCTTTCTTCTTTACAAATAACACAGGTGCTCCCTAAAGTGAAACACTAGGTCTAATGAAACCCTTGTTCAATAGTTCCTATAATTACACCTTTAATTCTTTTAGCTCAATAGGTGCCTTTCATTAAGGAGTAATAGAAACGAGAGTTGTACCAAGATACACCTCAATTTCAAAATCAATCTCTCGCTATGGAGGCAAACCTAGCAACTCATCAAGAAACTCAGACACTATAGGAATCTATTGAAGTATTGGGGTGAAAGCATCAATGTCAATGACATGGGCTAAATAAGCTTTACACCTTTTTCAAATGAGTTTCCTTACTCTAATAGCTGAGATGAGATTATTCACATAATTTCTCTCACCTACAACTATTATTATCTGTCCCTCTGCAGTTTAGAAGGTCAGATTCCTATTTTTACAGTCAAGTATAGCTCGATGCTTTGACAAGCAGTCCATTCCTAGAGTCACATCAAACTCATGAAAAAGGCAATTCAACAAACAATCCTAGATCATTAAAAAACACTATCTATACACTTTTTTCACATGCACACTCTACCCTATAGGATTACTGACTTCTATATCTATATTCACATGCTCACATTTCAATCCTCTATTATGTGCCAATGTGGTGCATACATATAAATGTGTGGATCCTAAATCTACCAAAGCTAAAACTAGAACATTAAATAAGTAAAAAGTACCAATTATGACATATAGTGTTACTGCCTCTTCTTTAGATCTGATAGCATACTGTTTGGCTATGGCACAGGCTTCTGATCTAGTCCCCTAATTAGGACTAGGTTGATCCCCTCTACTTTGTCTCTAACCCCTGTTCTAAGTTGCAATTGTGGATGCTTAAGTATTAACACCCTTAGGCTACCTTTAAGGACACTTTCTCTAATAGTAGTCTCTGGCACCACAAGTAAAGCACTCTCCTTTTATACTAGATCTACATTAGCCCTAATGTTTTTTGTTACATGCATTATAGGTTAGAGGCCCATTCCTATTACCTAAAAGAACATGAGTACTAATAGCTCTAGGAGGCAATTGGGGTCTGACTATGGAAGCTTGCCTAGATCTCTGAGACTGTACCTATCTTGATGCCTAATGCAAAGATTAGGACTAAGTTAGGGTCTCTCTCCTTCTCTTACAATCACTTAGGGCTACACTGGATTGCCCCACAGTAAATTGTTTCATTTTTTAGAAGAAATCTCTCTTTTCTTATACCATTTCCTCTATGTCATAGGTATATGCCACTAATATAGCAAAGACTATTACCCTGGGGTTTGCTATCTGCATTCTTAACTCCACATTTTACCCTTTCAAAAATCTTTTGCACTTTTCTTCTTTATTAGGTATGAATTCCTCTATGTATCTAATCAACTAGGTAAAATCTTTCTCATATTCAGCTACTGTCCTTCTATCTTATTTCAAATCTAAGAATTCTTGCCTCTTCTTACCCTTATAGGACTCAAGGATATATCTCTTTTTCAATCTTGTTAGAAAAAAATCCCATTTGAGTTCTGTCACTAGCTTATTCCTTCTAATAGTATCCCACCAATGGTATGCCTCTTCCTACAAGAGGGAAGCTGTACATTTCAGACTATATTCTTCTGAGCATTCCAACTATTCCAAAATCCTAAAAGTCTTTTCTAACCAATACTCTACTCGTGCTTCATCATCCTCTTTCATGCCCAAAAAATCCACAGCTCCTATCTTTTTAATTCTCTCTAATGGTGTCTTCTACACAAGAGTTAGGGGTGGTAGGGCTACTAGAGCTGGTGGAGGAGGTGGAAGTGGAGCAATAAGTGTAAAGGCATATCTTAATAGATTAACTATTTGCTACAACAAAGCTGGACATACTTCTACATGTGGCTATGCTTGGGCTTTTGACCTATTTGCAACATCACTAGGCTCAGGGGTAGTTGTATTATCTGCTCTTTGTATTATAGTCAGAGCATAACTGGCCACTTCCTTTATTATTTCCTCTGATGGTCTATCAACCATTTTATATTACTACAAAATTCATAAAACTTATTAGCCTCTGTGCAATGTAGCATATCACATAACCTAACCTAGAGTCTGGCACTCATGTAAATTACCTAAGAACTTTAAACCTAGGCTCTGATACCACTCAATGTGACACCCCCTACCGGATTCCTTAAGAAACTCGACAGGTGATGCACTTCTTGACAGGTCACCCATCTTAGGATTGCTCTCAGGGAAAATTCCTAAACATTTATGGATTGTTCTAAAACTCTATCAGATATTGCTTAGATGTCTAGTCTAATCCTCTATCATATTCATGCATGGTCTAATAGACTCAAACAAAGCATTTACAAACACTTTCCAGCTCACAAAAAATTAGGCAACATAATAGCTACCTGTGTGACATACAAAAATTTTTTTCACTTATTAAAACACTTCTATAAGCATATAATCCATACCTCCAATTGGTTCTAGTCCCCTAATCAAATATCAGCAAATATCATACACATATCAGCATTAAACACATAGGACCTCAGGCCCACAGTTATCAAATCACACACAAACCAGACAAACACCACACTGCTTATATACATCACATTCAATTTATAAATATAGACATAACAGCTTCTAAGCATGCTAACCCAAACCTACCGGATATTACATGAGTGCCACTACTAAAAGAAGAAAAACAACTTTATGTACCATTCAACTATTGTATGGCTACACTACACGATCACTAAGGCTAGCTTACTTATCCTAGTTACCTACGCACCACAACATAGGTATGCTGAGTATAAAACTCAATAAGTGAATCTAAACCATTTAAAACATGTATTAACACACACATGCAAGCATAATTAATGGAATAAGTGTAGTGTGTGAGCAATATGATAGATGATTGATGTCATACTAATGATATGTCATATTTCCTAAAAATTTCCAAAATGCCACTATGGTGTATTTATTAAAATTCACTATAAAAAAATACCATAAATTAATTTAAATTAACATTATCCACTATTTTAAGTCCATTTCATAGGCCCAACTAAATAAATGACACTAGACCAAGAAGGAATTGAAAAATGTGCAGTGGCCCACATTTTAGACCCTAACTGCTGCATTGGCCTGATATAGCCTATAGGGATCAATTCATAGAAAACTCCCAAGGGGCAAAGATACTAAGTAACTGTGCATAGGGATTAGTCTATAGACCTCCCAAGGGCACTGATCATGTTAAATATGTCCTCCAAGTCTGCCTAATAGACTAGTACAGTAGCCCCTCTAGGGACTTTCACTGTTGCACCGGCATAGTTTGAAATACAATCAATAATGAAGAATGTTTGCCCTAAAACTAGTGTAATGGCTCAATTTTGAACCTTGGCCACTACACTGGCCCAATCTAATAACTAAATAGTCTAGTAGCTGTTAATCCTTAAGTTGACCGGTCAACTAATCTAGTGGGTGTCTAACTATTAGGCCATCTAACTTTACTTTAAGTTTATTTCTTTATTGATAATATTTTTTATAATATTATAAGTTCAAAAATAGACAGTTAAAAATTTTATCGAACAATTAATTTTTTACTTAGACAGTTACAAGTCATTTTTAGCCTTATTGAGCAATTACGGGTAAAATTTTCTACCTTTTTGATCCATTTTTGAAGGCATAATTACATGAATATTAAATCTAGTCTAGCCCATTATTTTGGCTCAATTATTTAGATGTTAAACTGTTAGTTTAATTATAGTCCCACATTCATGTTTTTATAGGGCAATTATAGGTAATATTTCTTAATTCTGATAGCCACTTTAGGTTCATTTTAAGTACCTTTTCAGTGCCAATTACACCAACAATCATGCCTTTCCATAAGCCTAAAGCAACCTTAATTAAAGATATCAATTTGCCATACAAATGGCTTACATGCTAACTTACATGAACATCATAAATTAGGTCACTTTAAGGTATATTTCCATGCCTATTTT
>CANXYI010224568.1:0-16495 GCA_948208565.1 Hura crepitans | reverse complement strand
AACTTCATATTCGATATCTCTTCTCTTTAAATCCGCTTAGGATTTTTGTCTATTTGAAGCAGCCTTCAGTGTTTCTCTTATGATATTCACCTTCTCTTCAGCATCTTAGACCAAATCTAGTCCTATAAGCTTTTGCTCACTTAACTCGCTCTAACATAAGGGAGTTGTACATCGTCTCCTATATAATGCCTCATAAGGAGCCTTATTAAGACTCGCTTGGTAACTATTATTGTAAGCAAATTTTGCCAATAACAAATATTAATCCCAATTGCCCTTAAGCTCTATGGCACATGTTTGAAGCATATCCTTAAGTATCTGAGTGATTCTCTCTAATTGACCATTTGTCTATGGATGAAAAGCTGTGCTAAAACTGAGCCTAGTCCTTAAAGCATTCTAGAGCTTCCTCTAAAATCTCAATGTAAAATGAGGATCTCTATCTGAAATGATGGAAGAAGGCACTCCATAAAGCCTAACTATCTCATCCATGTACAGTTCTGCCAATCTCTCAATAGAGTAATCCTTTCTCACCAGAATGAAGTGAGCAAACTTAGTTCATTTATCAACCACTACCCAAACAAAATCATGCTTGTTCCTGGTCATCGGTAGTCTAATCATAAAGTCCATAGTAATTTGATCCCATTTCCATTTTGGTATTGCTATGGGATGAAGCAAACTAGAAGGAACCTAATGCTTAGCCTTCACTTACTGACAAGTGAGGCATTAAGTCATATAATCAGCTACATCTCTCTTTATGCTCGACCACTAATAGGCCATCTTTAAATCCTGGTACATTTTTATACTGCATATGATGCATTGTGCACTTCTTATAGAATCTGTTGTCTTAATTTCTCACTATCTAGCACACATAGTCAGTCACAATAATACAAATAATCATCTTCCTTAATCATAAACTCAGTAGACTTCCCTTTTTGAATCATACTTATGATACTCTGAAGTTTATGATCATCTTTTTATGAATCCTTCACTGTTTGTATCAAGCTTAACTTGACTTGCAACCCAGTTAACAAACTGTCATCATCTTTTAGCTTCAAGCTAACATATATTTGCTTTAAAACTGACATAAACTTTCTACTGAAGGCATCCATAACTTTATTAGCTTTCCTAGGATGGTAGATATTAAGGCAATCATAATCCTTGATTAACTCCATCCATCTCCTTTTCCTCAAATTTAATTCTTTCTTTGTTGGCAAATATTTTATACACTTGTGGTCAGTAAATACATAGCACTTTTCCCTATAGAGATAGTGCCTCCATATCTTTAGATCAAACACAATGGCTATGAGTTTTAATTCATGTGTCAAGTAGTTTTTCTCATGAGGTTTTAACCATTGAGAAGTATAGGCAAAAAGCTTACCATCCTGTATGAGTACACATCCTAACCCATTCAGTAAAGCATCACTATATATGGTGAACTCTTTCCCTGACACTAGCTAAACTAAAATCAAAGCCTCTATCAACTTACTTTTGAGCTTGTCAAAACTTTCTTGACACTTGCTATCCCATTCAAATTTCACATCTTTCCTCAGAAGACGTGTTATAAGGGCTGCAATTAAGGAAAACCCCTCAACAAACCTTCTATAATAGCTTGCTAACCCTAAGAACCTTTTGATCTTAATTGTATTCCTTAGCAGTTTCTATTCCATTACTGCTTGAATCTTACTAGGATCAACCCTTATACCTTCTGTCGATGTTATATGCCCTAAAAATGCTACTTCCTCTAGCCAAAACTCACACTTGCTAACCTTAGCGTAGAGTTTTTCATCCCTCAAAATTTATAAAGCTATTCATAGATGCTTCTCATGCTCTTCTTAGTTCTTGGAATATATAAGAATGTCATCTATGAAGACCACCATAAACTAATCTAAAAATAGCTTGAAGATTCTATTCATGAGGTCCATGAATGTTGTCAGTGCATTAGTTAACTCAAAGTGCATCACTAGGAACTCATAGTGACTGTATCTAATCCTAAAAGCCATTTTGTGCATGTTTGCCTCTTTTACTCTCAGTTGATAATACCTAGATCTAAGATCAATCTTAGAGAAGACACCTGCCCCTCTAAGCTGATTAAAAAAAATCATCAATCAGTGGTAAAGGAAACTTGTTTTTGATAGTGACTTTGTTTAACTATTTATAATCCATGCAAAGTCTTAAAGAACCATCCTTCTTTTTAACAAATAGAACTGGTGCTCCCTATATTGAAACACTCGGTCTAATGAAACCCTTATTAAGAAGCTCTTGCAATTGTATCTTTAATTCTTTCAACTCTACAGGAGCCATTCATTACAGAGCTATAGAAGCTAGTGTTGTGCTTGGCATTACCTCAATCCTAAATTCTAACTCCCGTTCTAGTGGCAAACCAGGTAACTCATCCAGGAAAACATCCCCAAACTCAGCTACAATAGGAATTTGACTAACTTCTATCATTTCCCTTATGGTGTCAACCACGTAAGCAAGATATGTTTCATAACCCTTTTGCATCATCCTTTTAGCCACAATTGCTGATACTAGATTAGTCATACAATATGATCTTTCACCCAACACTGTCACTTCTGACCTATTACTAACTTGTAATGTGATCCTCTTCTTCTTGCAATCCACCATGGCATGATAATTGAACAACTAGTCTATACCTAAGATGAGATCAAGCTCATTGAATGACAATTTAATGAGATCCACTGAGAAAACTTGTCCTTGTGCTGACAATGGACAATGTCTATATACTTTATTCATTATAATATGTTGTCCTATAGGATTGCTAACTATCATGTCAAAGCCAAGGTCATTTGGTTCTAAACTCCAATCTAAAACCCATGTAATGCAGATATAAAAATGTGTGGACCTGGGGCCTATCAGTGTCAAAGCAGGTTAATCAAAGATATGGAATGTATTCATTATAACATCAGTGGCCTCTACCTCCTCTCTAGCTCTTATGGCATGTTGTTTAGCTGGAGCTTTATTCTCTATCTTATCTTTCTAACTGGCCTTAGCTCTACTTCCTATATCTCTCATGTCTTACTTCTATGAAGGAAAATAAGATTTCATCAAGTAATCTTTCTAAAAATGATCTCTAAAGACATAACCCCTATAAGATCTTGGTATGAATCTCTAACATACCCCTAGATGTCACCTATGGCAAGTCTCATAAGCAGGTGTCATAGCAGTACCTATAGTGGATCTAAGAGCATGCAAAGTCTGAGTCTATGTTCTAAAACCCTATTTTGACATCTGTGATCAATTTGACTGCTTGCCTTAATAATGTTTAGACTGACCACTCTTATGCTTCTTATTAGATGCATACCCAGAACTACCTTGCCCATGTCCAAAAGATCTTTTTTTGAAGCTATCTTGCTTTTGTCTAAATTCATTCACCATTTTTGTAGTGTGATAGGTTGCTACGAAGGCTAAAAGGTCTTGAATCTTTATAGGAGCAACCTATTGCATACATCTAAGTTCAACCCCTTCTCGAACTTCTTACAGTGGTCTTCTTCTATCGCAACCACTGCCTTTATATAGTGGCTCAAGTGAGTAAATTCCTTTTTATACTCAGAGATTGTTCTGTGTCTCTACTTGAGATCCATGAATTCTTGGTATTTCTAGTCCAGGTAGTACTCAGTGATGTACTTTTCCTTGAATTCCTTAAAAAAAGAAATCCCATGTGATATTTGTAGCTATCTTATGTTCAGTGATTGCTTTCTACCATTTCAATGCTGCTTCAAAAAACATTGAGGTGGCACATGCAGCATATTCATCTTGTGGGCATCACAACTACTGCATAATATGGATCATCTAGTGCAACCAGTATTCAGCTCTACTAGACATATCTAACTCTTCCCCCTTAAAGAATTTAGCTCCATTCTTACTTAACCTCTCTATATAAGTCCTCTGGAATGCCGATTGTTCTTAAGGCACTTGAGGTGGAATAGCTTTTGCATTAGTAGCTACAGTAGTAGTAGTCACAGCATCTTGCATAAAAGAATCTAACATAATTTTTAACCAAGTAGGTGGACCTTGCTGTCCAGGAGCAGCATGTCTAACATTACTAAAAGTCACATACTGGGGCTGTGCCTCCCCTTGTCCTATGGTAGAAGTAGCATGACTCTCTACTCCTTCTTCCTCACTAGGCATAGCACTGCTACTCATATCCCATACCTATAGACAAGAGAAATAGATTATGAGCCATATATGTAATAGTATTTGATATAGATGTACTACAACTCCTAAAATGCTCTTGTGTAACCCATAGGTCTAAAGGAAACCCCAACTAGATACTCTAATACCGCTAAGTGTTGCCCCCTCTGCTCGATCAGTACACTGAACCCAAATGGTAGATGTGTGCATGCAAAATGATATCTAATACCATTATCCAAAATCACTTTAGATTTAAAGCTTTTATTTAGGAAAACATTCCTTGATTCAAATATGTAATAAAACCTTTAAAAACCTTTTGGTACATATATCGATGTAAACATTGGGGTCATCGTATCTAAAATCTGGCAGCATAATGGCTATACCGGGACAATTTCCCAAATTTTTACCTACTTAAAAACACTTATATAAGATCAATAATCTCATATATAACCCAATAGGTCCTTTTAACCCTCTAATCATAACATAAATCACAATAAGCCTCAGGCTCTCTACAGTCAACATTCTCACTTGCAAACTCATTAATCAACACATAAACATGTGAGAAGTAGAAATGCAAAAATCAATAGTTATAAGTTAAGTACAAAAACCCGTTGCAAAATGTAGATTAGACCTAATCCCTTCAGAATCACAAGAGCACACTAACTATTAACCCATTACATTTACATCACAATCACTATTAAAAAAAGTACAAAAATACCCACATAGGGGTTATCTTCATTTCTCCTATTATGCAGAAGCTTTGGCTCTAATCTGCTGCCCTGTTACCTACCCATCATAAACAAGCAATGCGCTAAGCTGTCACTTAGTGGTGTAATCACTTTAACTTTTAAAAAGGTTAGTTTTAGCATGCCTAAATATACAATACAAGTCATTATCAGTCTTAATATCACAATCATTGATTTTTGGTGTCTTATATGCAAACATGCACATTTCAAGCGATAGACATGCCTTTGGATATCATATATGCCAAATATCCCACAAACATCATATAACAAAAATGTATAGGCTATAATGCACAACACTTATCATATCATCATCATAATAACATGTAAGCTACCATACCATAATTATACATTGCAAGGAATAATGTTATATATATTTTTTGAGTCATAATGCCCTTATTCACTCATAGACTGATTTCCACCTTATAATCATGATTACACCTTTTATAGCCATATGAATGATAATAATTATATCTAGACACCTTAAATCCAATTTTCATGTCATTCGACCTGCCTATGTCCATTTGTCCTATATTAATATCATTTAACATTTAATTCCAAATTATGCATTTTTGAGTGATTTGATTGGTTTAACTTATGCCTATATCAATAAGACAACTAACGAAGGCTAGATTATAGGTAACTTAGGCCCAAAGGCACTCGCACACATAGGTATATATACTTAGGTCCGAAGGCTCTCACATCCATAGATATATATACTTAGGCCCGAAGGCTCTCACATCCACAGACGCATAACGCTTAGGCCTAAAGGCTCTCATACCTTGAGGTACATAATCTCAAGTTCAAAGGCACTCACATCATTAAATGCATAATCTTAGGCTCGTGGGCACTCACATCCTTAGATGCATAAATAAACTTAGGCCCATAGGCTCTTATGCCCATCAGCATGTAAATCTATGACCTATAGGTCTCATACCTGAAGCTATGCTAGTAGCCACTAAAAATTCCTAGTTGACCAGTTAACCTATCTAAACTAGGTTGTCTAACTATATAGGCATCATTAAACATGTCATTATTTGTCATTTTAACCAATTTCACTTTTTATACTATTGTTTTGCTTAAATTCACCATTGGCCTCATTGCACCTTTGTATGGCACATATATATACACTCGGCCAACTTAGGCCTATTGATGTCTATTACCACCTGTAGGACTCATTTCCTAGGTTTAATGGCACCAAAACACAATAATATATCATTATGCAATTCAAAACTTGAATATCAATTCAAACAATCATTACATGTCATTCTACCACACTATACATCCATTACGCATGTTCAAATCATACATAACCATATGCACACACTCCTAGGCACATGACACACAACTATGGCATACTCGATTTCAACCAGCATATTGCATTTATAAGCTTAATACTAACATTCTTACAATTCCATCACATATAATCACACCAAACCATATTATTTCATGTATACATTGTAACACCCCCTGCCCCATTCCCAAAGGAAACAGACAAAAGGTGCCCCATCCCATAGTTCACCCATCCTTAGATTTTCCCAAGGTCCATTCATTTAATAGTTATGTCACTTTATCTAACTTTGACTTTTCTTAACCATATAGTGTTTATTAATGTAAATTATTGCCTATTTTAGTCTAATAAAACTCTAGTTTATGTCTATTATCCATTTTATGGAAAATTGGGCAGCATAATAGCTACCTGGGTGAAAAACCAAAAAAGTTCCTACATGAAAGCACTTCTACAACATTCCCAAGCCAAATCTCATCTCTTGGACCCTTCTGGTCCCCTAAATCATCACTAACATCAACACACAACAAATCACAAGGTCTCAGACCTATAGATAATCAACCATTAGATAGGCATATATAAATATATCCATTTAAGTTAGAGTTATACAGCCACACAACTAACTATCTAAGGGTTCATAAGGTATATATACTACCTATTTCTAACTCCCCTATGTAAATGAGTGCATTACAATGACATAATAAAAGGAGTACAAAAAGTATACTAAGAAGAACTCAAGGTCAGCTACACTAGCACTACTGAATCTGGGCAGCTACCTCGTCTATAGCCTGTGCATCGAAACACTGACATGCTGAGTATACACTTAGTGATGGAATAGACATAATAAAGGTATGTCATATAGGTAGACACACATATAAAGTCATGTAGACATATGCATAGACATTTCAATCATACTCATGCAAGATATTAGACTAGATGCCATTCTAAATATCATGTCTCCTAGTGCCTTATTATGTAAGTAATTAATCATAGGCTATTTATCCCATTCAATTAATTTAACCCATGCAACATTTCTATTACAAATTCCACTTTTATATACTATTATCGTGGTTAAGCTTAAGATAGTTTAGGCCTATAATAGATAGATGAAAATTTAAGACACTGGATAGCGGGATCTATCCTATGCAATGGCACACATTTTAGACCTTGGTAGCTGCACCCACTTAGCCTGATAGCAGGGATCAGTCCGTAGACCTCCTAATACCAGACTGGTAAATAGCAGGGATCAGTGTATAGACCTCCTAATATCCATAAGTGGGATAATAGGGATCAGCCTTCTGGGACCTCCTAATACCCCAAATCACATCTTTAAGCAACACAGGTGGATAGGAGGGCTCAACCCTGTGGGATCTCCTAATATCCACAGATAGTCAATAGGTAGCAAGGATTAGCCCAGGTGTACCTCCCAATACTTAAGTGTGCAGGGTTTAACCTTAGAACCTCAGTGGCTGCACCTGCCTCCTTTAATAGACAACAATGGTCCCAAGAGGACCAAACTGCCTAGCAACTGCTAATTCCCTAGTTGATTGGTCAACCTATCTAATGGGTGTCTAATTGATTGGCCAAATCACTATTCCTTACATAATTATGTCATTTATAATTACTTTTCACTTTACTTTATGTCAATCACAACATTGAATTACATTTTACATGACATTTCACATAAGTTTACATTTTTGGTCTTTTGTCACAAAATTACTATTCATTTGGTCATTTTATGAGTATGTTACTATTTATTTGGTCATTTTTCAGAATTAGGCAATCTATATCTCTGAGCGTATCACCATAACTTATGTGTTTCTTCAGTCATTACATCACATACTCATTATTCTTCAATTCCTTCTCAGGTTGCCAACATCAGTGTACATATAAGCACCATTTCATGTACCATTCCACATGTTACCATTACATCCCAATTTAGGTCAGCATTTTTTACATGCTACCATTTTATACTTCTTATTATTATTACTCACATTCCTAGCACCATTTATACACCTCATTTTCACATCAATGTTATGCCTAACATATCATATACATAAACATATGTACCATGTCTACATACTTAAACATTTTGGCCATACATCACCCACACACAAACACTTTATTTCTTTCATCCAATTCATGCATAAAAGGTTATTTTTACCCTATTAACATAATCACTTATCAATTCACATCAATGTCATGCCTAACACTAAGATATGTCATTTCCATACATATACACATACACATATTCATGCATAATTACATGACATACTCAAATTAAACCCATTCCACATACCTAGGGTGTGAAAGCACCCTTTTTCTCCACCACTTTGATGCCTTAATTAGTGCTCTCCTTTAATGTTCTCTTTTTGCCCTAAACATACACAATTCTCACTTAGAAAATTCCTTAAAAATTCTATATAACTCCACTTGAAAATCTAAAACTATGTAACCACTTAAAACACCATGAACTACCTAAAACAAAAATCAAAATTGAAATAAAACCACTTACACTAAAATTTGTCACTAATCACTCTAAGTGAATATCTCTCTTTTTAGGGTAGATATATAAGAAATTCCACTTGATTTAGCTTTTAAGGATCATGAAGGACTAAAAGCATATAAATTTTGTGAATTTTAGTGGTGGGAGGAGAGAGAAATTGAAGAAAAATAAGGGAGAGAGAAACCACAAATGGCATCGGCTTTTAGGAGGCTTTTGGGTGGAGGATGATGGGTTCTCACATGTGTGGGCCTATTTATATGGGTGGGTGGATGGCTCAGATCATGACACGTGGCGATCCAACAATTTGTTCTCTCCCGATTTTCTTTTAAACTTTAGAAATTCATGGAAATTTCTCTAGACATCCAAAAATACTCATTCCAGTTTTAGAAATCCTTGATTAGTGTCATTAAGGTCCATGTAAATTTTCAAGTCAACATTCCACTATTAACTTTTAGGCACTATTCACCTGCTAGAGTAAAATATTCGAAAAAAATACCAAACGACCTTAGAAGATTAAAATTCCTTCTCTATAACGTAGATTGGAATTTTTGAGTTTTTGAGTATGGTATTTTTGGGTCCGTCCGGGCACATCTTTGGGCTATCTAGGCATAAGCTCATTTTATCTCCCTATTCACTAGTTTTTGTTCCAAAATGATTTATTAGTTTTGCTAAATTTTTAAATTCTTTCATTTTGTCCATTTCTATCCCGTCAAAGTTTTATGACCAATACACCCCTTTCTGGCCTTATTAAAGTGCCTCGACCCACGGGGAATACTATTTATGCCAATGAGGTACTCTTCATAGACTTGGACTTACGAGTGTTATAATTCTTCCCTTCTTAAGAAATTTTATCCTCTAAATTACCTTATAAGAAAAGATGCGGATATTGCACCTTCATCTGTTCTTCACTCTCTTAGGTAGCTTCTGTTGTGTTGTGGTGCTTCCATACACCTTCACTAAGGGAATGGATTTATTCCTCAACTGCTTTACTTCGTTAGTTAGAATTTGTAGCAGTTCTTCCTCATATGTCAAGTCAAGCTGTACTTACATCTCCTTTGCAGCTATCACATGCAAAGGATCTAATCTATTTCACCTTAGCATCGATACATGGAAAAAGTCATGGATCTACTATAGCTTAGGAGGTAATGCCAATCTATACGCTAAGGGTCCCACACATTTTGTTATCTCATAAGGCCTAATGAATCTGGGATTGAGTTTTCCCTTCTTACCAAATTTGAGCATTTTCTTCTGTGGCATGTAACACCCCCTACCTATTCTCAAAGAAAATAGGCAAAGTGTGCTACTTCCTGTGAGGTCACCAATCCTTGGATTTCCCTACGGGCCTTTATTTTAACTTTTACTTAGGTTCCTCCTATTCAGTTTAAAAATTTTATTCAATGGTTTGGGTGGTATGGGGTAAACCTCCTAGGCATATAACACTTTCATGCCTGATCTTATGGTTAAATATCAGCTTAGGCTATTATTATAGCTAAGAACTCATCTCACACTATTTAGGCTATCATACTGGCTAACTAAGCATCATCACACTTAACCATCAATAGTAACATGCATGAGTACCTCTATCTACTAAAAAAAACATAATCTAATTAGACAATATCATACCTAGACAATTATTGGCTACACTGTTAGTCATCCTTATTGTACCTCTCAAATTTACCACCTGCGCATAAGTGGGTAGTAGGGATCAGTCTGTAGACCTCCCATTACCTATAAGCGTGTAGGCTTAAATCAATACACAATGGCTACACCCGCCATACATAGGCTAAAATCCACATAGACTTAGCTCTAGTAGCTGCTAATCCTTAATTGACCAGTCAACCTATCTAGTGTATAAATAACTAGAAATCCCAAGATTTCCTTTCAGTTATCTTTCATAACCATTATATTTAATATCTAAAATATTTATAATAAATCATATCCTCAATTTGATCAGCTTACTTTGTTTATTAGTCAAATTTCATTCAACATCCTTTCAGTCTCATCAAATTACCATGTCCTCAACTTAGGTTCCATTCCTTTCAATAATGTCATTTGGTTGTCTTTTGTCTCTTTTTGCATATGGCTCTAGTTTCTCTTTTCTGTTAACTTATGTTCATTTTAGCTCACTTCCATGTCACCCAAAATATTATACTTTATGGCTTTTATGTCACTTCTTCCTTGTATTATATTACAATAATTTAGTTCCTAAGTTTAGTAATTTATTCTCATTGTTACTATATTTATAATAGTATTTATTTTCTGCACTATTTAATAATTGCTCAATATACTTTATGGAGTTCTTTATAAGCATTACACCATACAGTTGTCTTTAGGTCTCCATTAATTACAATCTCTTCTTATATCATAAAGTCTATAACATTTCTAGGCATTAGTTTTCTTACATTTTGTCTATACATTATTTATGTATTAATAATTTCTCCTCTTATCATATATTTTATTCCTTTAGCTTTTTTTATTAATTGTGCACTTCTTTAACCCATTCTAATTCTAATTTAATTCAACTAATCACTTTTTCACTTCACCAAATATTTATTCTAATTATTTTCTAGTTAAAAAGACACAGATATTAATTTATTTCATCCAGTCATATTTTCGAATAGTTATGGGTCATCATAATTTCCTAGGTAGTTATAGATTCTTTTTTTTTTTTGCATAAAAGTTGCTATTCATTATTTAACTTTTTCTCAGCAACCTATTAACCCATTTTGTTTTCCTTTCACCTCAATCCCTTATATCCTAAAATACTTTACCCGCATCCAACATTACATTTATCTTAGCATATTAATCCATTATTTCAAATGCTAAAATCTTAAACAACACCTCTTAATTAAATTAATGTTTTTTCATCTAGCATTTTCCATTTTACCTATTACATTACATGTTCTCACACATCCATCCTACATATATCATTCATACAACATACCTTATCAATTCTTTTCACATAACCATACCATTTCCTATTCATCCTATGTTACTCACATGTCCTACAACATATTGCCATCATACATCCCATACATTCATAGTCATACCATGACATACATGACATACATATAGTCATGTATATGACACATACCTACACATTTTTTTCACATCTAATTCACATCCATATCATCCTATATCCTTAGTTTACACATTCTAGCATGTATTTCACATACACACCATCATACATACATATGCAACTTTAACTTCCATACATATCACCATGCTACAATTCTATATTTTTGTAACATACAAAGTATGTTTCAATTAAATTCACTTACAACCGGCTCGTAGTCATGTCGAGGCTACTCCAGACCATTGAATCCATCTTTCTCCACCTTTAACCACCATCTCTAAAACTTCCATATTAAGGTTCCAACTTTGAAAAGTCCTACAAAATTGTACACAACTCTAAATTGAAATCTCTCTGTAGGGATAACATTTACACCTCAAATACTCCTTAAGAAAAAGAAGAAACCCTAGAAAGAATCATTTACACATGAAAATGGTACTATTCATCAAATGCTCATAACTTTATTTCTAGACATTCTTTTTCGCTTTTGTCAGTTGGAATGGCTTTAACATATCATAGAGGTTCAGAACCATATAAATTCTAAGTGTTTTTAGGGTGGAAAGAGAAAGAAAGAATTAAAAAATGTTAGAGGCATCCATGGGAAAATGGCATTGGCTTCTCTTTAGAAATGGGAGAAGATGACTCTTTTCCCTACCATCCACTATGCACATATGTCCTTTTAGATATATAAGCAAGGTGGATGGCCATGATCGCACCACGTGTCGATAGGACGGCCTAAAATAATTCTTTTCTATTTTAAACTTTGAAAATTCACAATAATTTCTCTAAACCTCTAAAAATCACGATTCTAGTTCCAAAAACCCATAATTAAATTCATTAAGGGTCCCATAAAATTTCAGCCCAAAACTCCTCTAGGAGTTAGGGTTACTATTCACTCGTGTAATTTAAAAGTTTTGAAAAAATAGCAAATGACCTCAGAATATTAAAATTCCTTTTCCAATGGACTCATTGGAATTTTTGAGCTATAGGGTATGATATTTTGGGTTTGTCTAGGAATTTCCCGAGTTGTCCTGGCACAACCCCAACTGAGGTCACTACTCAACAAATCTTAGCCCGAAATGATTTATTGGTTTTGCTAAAATTTTTATTTCATTATTTTTCATCACTTTTTAGTCAGTTAAAGTCCGGTGAGCCAAAACTCCCTTTAGCATTAGTTTGCCCTTCGATGCGCTGAACATCACTGTATTGTGCTTGGGGGTACTTTTCACTGAATAATGATTTTTTGGGCGTTACATGGCAACAATTTCAAAAATACTTAATCCCTGACTTCATACTTAATGTCTCACTATTTGAAATTAACATACGACTTCTATCGATCTGAAGTGACTTTTAATCTATCTTTTATTATCTTCACTTTCTCCTTTATGTCTCGGGTTAAGTCAGATCTGACAATCTTACTTTGCCCCACTTCACTCTAACAAAGGGGAGTTTTGTACCTTCTACCAATAACACTTCATAAGTTGCCATTCCTAAGTTGGCCTAGCGGCTATTGTTCTATGCAAACTCAACCAATGATAGATATTGATCCCAGTTGCCTCTGAACTCTATTGCATAGCTATGTAGCATATCTTCTAATACTTGTATCACCCGTTCTGACTGTCCATCCATCTTAGGATGAATGCCATGCTGTACATCAATCGAATACCTAATGCCTCTTGTAACTTCTTCCAAAATATGGAAGTGAACCTCAGGTCTCGATCTAAAATGATGGCTATTGGTACTCCATACAACCACACAATCTCATCAATGTATAGTCGAGCTAGCTTTTTTAAGGAAAAATGTATCCTCACTAGTATGAAATGAGCTATCTTTGTCAATCTGTCCACTATCACCTATACATAATCACATTTGCTTCTGGTCAGTGGCAACCCTATTACAAAATTTATGGTGATCTTCTCCTATGTCCATTTTGGAATTGCTATTGAGTTTAATAATTTAGAAGGAACCAAGTGTTTAGCTTCCCTTACTGACAAGTTAGACATTAGGCCACATATTCAGCTACTTTTCGCTTTATTCCTAGCCACTAATAGTGGGGTTTTAAATCAAGATACATCTTTGTACTTCCTAGGTACATAGAATATGAAGCTTCATGAGCTTTTTTCAAAATCTATATTCTTAATCAATCCACTTTTGGCACACATAACCTATTTTGGTAGTATAAGCTTCCATCATCACTTAACTCAAATCCTGTCATCTTCCCTTCTTTCACTTTACTTATTATCTACATGATCTATTCATTTCTCAACTGGGCCTCCTTTATCTACTACCTAAAGTCAAGTTTAATATGGATTCCAGCAAGAATTGCATCTTTTGCTGTATACTCTACTCTGGCATGCATAAGCTTCAGGGTAGTAATGAGCTTTTGGCTTAAAGCATCTGTAAGCACATTTGCCTTCCTTGGATGGTAGTTGATCAGGCAGTCATAATCTTTGATTAACTCCATCCAGCATCGTTGTCTAAGATTCAACTCCTTCTATATGGGTAAGTACTTTAGACTTTTATGGTTGGTGTAGATGTAGCACCTTTCTCCATACAAGTAATGTCTCCACACCTTTAATGCAAACATAATAGTAGCCAATTCTAAATCATGGGTGGGATAATTCTTCTCATGAGGCTTTAATTGCTTAGAGGCATATGCAATCACCTTGCCTTCTTACATCAATACATAACAAAGTCTGTCGTGTGAGGCATTACTATATATTACAAACTCTTTCCCCTGTTCTTGCTGAGTAAGGATAGGAGCCACTGTTAGCATCCTTTTCAATCTATCAAAAATAGCCTAACACTTATTGTCCCACTCAAACTTCACATCCTTATTAACCATGTTAATAGAGCTGCAATCATTGAAAAGTCTTTCACAAACCTCTGATAATATCCTACCAATCTTAGGAAACTTTAAATCTGAGTCGCATTCCTAGGAGGATTCCATTCTAACATAGCTTTAACCTTGCTCGGGTCCACTCTAATACCCTTAGCTGAGGTGATGTGACTTAGAAAGGCTACTTCTTCTAAACAAAACTCACATTTGCTCAACTTAGCATAAAGTTGCCTCTCCCTTAAGGTTTATAACATAATTCTGAGGTGCTACTCATATTCATCTAGAGTTTTAGAATACACCAAGATGTCATCGATGAACACCACAAAAAATTGATCCAAGTAAGTTTTGAAAATCTGGTTCATCATATCTATAAAAGGCAGTCGGGGAATTAGTGAGCCCAAATGGCATCACTAAGAACTTATAATGCCTATATCGAGTCCTAAAGGTAGTCTTAGGGATGTCACTCTCTTTAATTCACAATTAGTGATATCCTGACCTTAAATTTATCTTCAAAAAGATACTAGCACTTTATAACTAGTTAAAGAGGTTATCGATCGTAGGCAATGGATATTTATTTTTAACTATCACTTTATTCAATTGCCTAGAATTGATGCACAACCAGAGCAACCCGTCTTTCTTCTTCACAAACAATACAGGTGCTCCTAGGGTAAAACACTAGGCCTGATGAAGCCTTTATCCAATAATTCCTATAATTGCACCTTTAATTCCTTCAACTCTGCTGGTGCCATCCTGTGTGGTGTAATGGTCTGGGTTCATGCTAGGATATACCTCAATCTCAAAGTCTAACTCCTGGTGTGGAGGTAACCCTAGTAACTCATCTAGAAGCACATTAAGAAATTTAGACGCAATTGTTATCTGATTAAGGTTAGGGGTTATCGTACTAGTATCTACTATAAAGGATAAGAATATTTGACATCCCTTTCAAATGAGTCACCTAGCTATAATGGCTGAAATGATGTTAGATAGGGAGTCTCTTTTACCCATAACTATCACCTCTTATCCATCCATGGTCTGCAAACTAGACCTTTTTCTCTCACAATCAATCACTACTTTATGCTCTGATAGCCAATCTATACCTAGTATGACATCAAACTCATAAAAGGGAAGTTTTATTAGATCTACTAGAAAGGTCTGCTCATGGATTATCAAAGAACAATGTCTATAAACTGTTATCATCATCACACTTTGCCCAATTGAGTTACTCAATTGGATGTCTAAGTCTATAGACTCTAGCTCTAGTCCCCTATCTCGTACTTGTGTGGTGCTAATGTAGGAGTGTGTGGATCTAGGATAAATTAATGCTAACACTAGTGCATCAAATAAAAAGAAGTACCAGTAGTGACATTTGGCATTTTAGCTTCCTCTCGGGCACGGATAGCATATTGTCATGCCGGAGCTTTAGTCTTTGACCTTATACTCTGGCTAGTGCTCAGCTACTTTTGTCTCTATTGTCTCAATCATTTGCTAGGTATTGTTGTAGCTAATGCTTGAGTTTATGCCATCTCTAATTATTTCTGAGGACAATCCCTTTAGAAGTGATCTCTGGCTCCACACACAAAGCACTCTCCACTCCTGTATTACTAGCACTGAACCTAGTGTGTCGTCTTGTAACTCTGACATGTTGGAGGTGCACTTCAGGCCATAGATAATGAAGCACTTGAGGTCTGCTGTGATAGTCAAGACCTAGGAGGAAAAACCTAACCAGACCTCTAAGATGGGGCCTGCCTTGGGACTGTTGACTAGGATGAAAGTCCCTTTGTCTCTTGCCCCCTAATAGGGCTGAACTAGTCTGACTAGTAATGAAGGGTCTCTTCCTCTAAAACAACTCCTTATTCTTTTGTAACATGTCCTTCATGTCATATGCTGCAGTTGCCAA
>CANXYI010224557.1:0-17568 GCA_948208565.1 Hura crepitans | reverse complement strand
TATTTCAACCTCGATTGGTAGCATTGCCTCCATGCCATACACTAATGAATAAGGTATAGCCTAGGTGGGTATCCTGACCATTGTTCTATATCCCCACAATGCTAAAGGTAACATATCTACCCAATCCTTATAGGTGATAGTCATCTTTTGCAAAATCCTCTTAACATTTTAGTTGGTAGCCGCTGCCACTCCATTAGCTTGAGGTCGATACGGAGAAGACTTATGATGTTGAATTTTGTACATCTATAAAAGTTGTCTACTTTCTCCTTGAAATTGCACCCCATTGTCTAAGATGATCTATTGCAAAAACCCATACCTACAAATAATATTTCTTTCAATAAATTTTCCCACCTATCTTGCCCCCAATTTATTGAAAGATTCTACCTCCACCTACTTCATGAAGTAAGCGACTGCTACCACTATAAACTTATGTCCCCTAATAGCTGAGGCCTTATTTCCCTATTTATGTCGATTCCCTATACTGAAATGGCAATGGAAATGACAAACTAGTCAAGTCATTAGGTGGAAAATGGCATAAATTCCCATATACCTAGCTCTTATAGCACCTTTTCACAAAGTCACAATAATCTAATTCCACGGTCAACTAATAACACCCCAATCTCATATTTTTCTTTGCGAAATTCCTTCTGCTCATGTGAGGATTGCATACCCCTTCATGTACCTCTTTGAGTACTTTTTGGAACTTTGTTTTGTCTATACACCTAAGATATATCCCATCCATTTGTGTCTTGTATAACATGCCTTGGAATGAGATAAATAGAGTGGATAACTGTTAGAGCTCCTTTTTGTCTTTTTAGTTGCTTTCTCAGTGTATCATCCCCTTTTTAGGTAGGTTTTCATATCATGGTGCCATGGTAATCCTTAATGAGGTTGCTAAGTGATAGTGTAACGTCTACCGGTCGATGTCTTATGAACAATGCATTTGAAAACCGATTGATGTTCCCGTAGTGCGGGTCATCATTTTGAGACCGATGACTGGCATATTGTTCATAAAACTTTGACGGGCCTAAAAAGGGTCAAAATGGGTGAATTAAAATTTTTAACAGAACCAATAATTACTTTTAGGTTATAAACTATCAATTCCTTAGATAAAAATAAATTGAGTTGGAAATGTATATTGGGATGTATAGAAGTGTTTTTAAATAGGTCAAAATTTGGGAAATTGTCCCGGTATAGCTATTATGCTACTAAATTTTCGACACGATGACCCCAATATTTACCTCAATTTGCATGCCAAAATGGTTTTCAATGTTTTGATGCATTTCCAAGTGAAGAAATTGTTTCCTATATAAAGGTTTTAAATTTGAAGTGATTTTGTATAATGGAACTGGATATCATTTTGCTTGCACATATCCTCCATTCGGGTCCGGTGTACGAATCAAGTGGAGGGTGCCACTGAGTATGTGGCTGGATGTCTTAGCTATCAACAAGTGAAAGTAGAACACTAGGTTCCTTCTGTGTTGCTTCAACATGTAGGAAGGCAAGAGTGCAAATGGAAGGGGTTATAATGGATTTTGGGGTTGGGTTGCCTATAACTAAGAGCATATATGATGTGATATGTGTAATTATTGATATATTGACAAAGACAACACACTTTATCCCTATAAGAATAGATTATTCAATAGAAAAACTTGCTTAACTATACATAAATGTCATTATGAGGTTACATGGAGTTCTAGTATCCATCAATTTAGATAAAGTCTCGAGATTCACAACAAAATTTTGGAAAAAGTTACATAATGCTTTAGGTACTTGACTTAAATTCCGTGCCACTTTTCATCTGCAAATAGATTGTCAATCAGAGCTAGTTACTCAAGTGCTTGAAGATATGTTAAAGAGTTATGATATTGACTTCAAAGGTAATTAGGATTAATACCTATCAAAAGCAGAATTTGCATACAATAGTAGTCATTATACATGTTTAGGAATGGCATCGTATGATGCTTTGTCACAAAGAAAATACATAACTATATTGTGTTAGAATGGAGTGGGTGAAAAAAAAGCTAATGGGATAGGACTTAATGGTGTAGAAGAGAAATTCAAGATTATTTAAGATCAGTTGAAAGTATCTTTAGACATGCAAAAATCATATATATATTTGAAAAAAAAAACTGATTTAATATGAAGTACAAGATAAGGTTTTTCTTAAAGTGTCACCAAGGAAAAAGGTATTGAGATTTGGCAAAAAGGGTAAGCTAAGTCTAAGATTCATTAGTCCATATGAGATAATAAAACATGTTAGACCAGTGGCATATCAATTAACATTTCATAAAAAGTGGCATTAAATCCATGATGTCTTTTGTTTTCCATGCTAAGGCAATATAAATCATATCCTTCGCATGTGATAGAAGTAAAAGAAGTAGAGGTACATCCAGATCTCTCATATGGTGAAGAGCCAATTCATATTTTTGCACATGAAGTGAAATAATTACAAAATAAAGTAGTACCATTGGTTAAGGCACTATGCAATCATCATAACTAATAAGAAGCGACTTGGGAAAGTGAACAATAGATGAAGGAGTAATATATGCATCTATTTAGACTTAGTAAATTTTAAGAACAAAATTTCTTAAGAGGGGAAGAAATGTAACGCCCCTAAAACCTAGCTTCATGAATAGTACTTCTTAGGTTATGATTAGGGTTCTCGAGTAGTAGGCCCCACTAACATGACCTAGAGTGGCTTGCTAGTCATGAAACTTTAATAGGCAAAATAAGGCATATAACAAAAGAATTGGAAGTGGCCACCGAACTAAAAAATACTTTTACATAGATATCAAGTATATAGTAATCTTAGTCTAAGCTATGATATAAAAAGGTTAGAATATACTAGAACTGGCTAAAATATAGCATAATCTAAAGGTAAAAAAATTCTAAATAGTCTAATGGTGAAGAAACCATAATTTTTTGACATTGATAAGCATTTCTTTTTATTTTCTTATTTATGCGATTGAATAGATAAGTATGTTTCCTTTGTCTTTTAGGCACTAACTTTTAGAATTCCCTTAATTGTGAAATTCTAGAGTTTTTGGTATCTTAAAAAGTTATTTTGGTGATCTTAATGTTTAAAAACAAATTTTTAATGATTAAAACATAAGGGGGATAAAATCTAACCATTGGATCGTTAAGTGGCTTAATTGTGACTGTCCATGAGTTTAATACAAATAATTAGGTGTAAGTGTGTTCATAACACAAGATTAAAAGTTCATCATCTTCCTCCCCTAAAGTGGTTGATGCCTTTCCCTTTTGAAAAGCCCTCCCCCATTTATGCTTCAAACACCCTGATATCAGATGTACAACCCCCAAATTATGACACCCCCTACTAGACTACCTAAGAAATTTGACAGGCAATGCACTTCCTACTAGGTCATCTTTCCTAAAATTGCTCTAGGTGTGCACTCCTTAACACTTATAGACATTTTTCAAACTTTATCATATATTACCATATTTATCAGTTTATCTTTTAATCCTTTTTGTAATAGGTGTAATAGATATAGAAAACCCAATTAACAGACATTTTACATGTTACGAAAAATTGGGCAACGTAAAAACTACCTAGGTGACATTCTAAAATTCTTTTCACCGTTAAAAGCACTTCTATAATTATTATCAACCTATCTCCTTCTCCTTAACCCTTTTAGTCCTCATAGAAATCTCATCATATAATAATAACACATTATAATCACACTAGGCCTCAGGTCTATAGTTATCAAATACTCATAAAAATAAGCCATTTAGAGGAGCCACCTATTTATATATATCACACCTAACCTTTTAATATATACAGACTTAGTAGCCTCTAAGCATGCTAAACCATAATCTACAATGTTTACATGAGTGCTAACTAAGAAAATAAAGGAAAAAGAGACTTTTATGTACGCTTTATAGTCTATGCTACTACATTGCATGATCTCCGAGGCTAGACTACTTACCTTTATAACCTGCGCACCAAAACATTGGTGCACTGAGTATGAAACTCAATGGTGAATCTAATACATTAAAACATGTCATATATAGGCACTCGAATGCAATAATAGGCTATAATATAATGCAAAGATTAAATTAATGCGAGAGATCAATTCTAATTAATTAGTCTCTCAATTCACTTAATTACAATTATGCTATTGTGGTGATAATTTTAATTAAATTAATCATTTAATGAATTGCCATCAATCAAGTTTAAATATTAATTTAATTTAATTTAATAGGCTAGAATAAATAGACTACACCTAAAGACACTGGACCAAAAGGGAACTAAAAAGTTATGCAGTGGCCTATATTCTATACCACCATTGCTGCACCGGCCTAATCTGATAGTATGGATCATTTCACTTAAGCCTCCTAATACCAAATAGGAGATAGCAGGGATTAATCTATAGACCACTCAATATCTCAAAACAACTCAACCACCAATCACATTGTGGATAGCAGGGATCAGTTTTTAGACCTTCCAATATCAAAATAATCATAGGAAGGAAATTTAATGGATAATAGGGATTAGTCCATACACCTTTAAAAATCCAATATCACCATAAAAAAACTTCCCAAGGATAGTAGGGATCAGTCTATATATCTCCCAATATCCAAAAAATAAATATCAAACATCTAGTAGTTGCTGATCCCTAAGTTAATAGTCAACCCATCTAATGGGTGTCTAACTAATAGGCCATCTGACATTATTTTATGTCTATTTATTTATTGATCATTATTTTATAATATTTAAAAGTGAAAAATAGATAGTTATTATTTTATTTTGATGTCCAAATTTGACCTGGAAAGTTTCAAGTCATTTTTAGCCGTATCGGACAATTATGGGTCTATTTTTCTATGGCAGTTTAGGTCACTTTCTTAGGCAAAATTAAGTCCACTTTAAGTCTAATTTAAGCCATTATTTTAAGCCCATTTATGTCCATGTTCAAAGCCATTTACAATGTATAAATTTTTAAGTAATTTTCATAGACAGTTATAGGCCCTTTTTATGTTTTGCGTACACAATTATAAGTCCAAAATATGTCATTTTCTTAGCAATTTTCCCATGCCTTTTGCACCCATTCTCATACATTAACATAAGCCTAAAGTCATGCCTAATTAAACATCACAAATAGCCTAAAAAGAAGCCTCAAACTCATACCATATACATTTTACAAAGTGACCAAATTTGGGGTTAAATTACATAACATTTTGGAGTCCATTTTACCATGCTATTTTAAGCCATTTTTAAGTCCCTTTTTAAACTACATTCCAACCTTTAATGCCTTACTAATATTTATTCATTTTTATACCTCATTACTCACACATGTTTACATATCTCATGCCAAGTTCACATTACATATTCCATGCTCAAAATGCCATGCCATTCACACACATATATGCCATACCTTAATATACCTATTTGCTAAACATACCTCACATACCTCTCGGCCAAAGCATGCAAATGGTTATATCAATGTTTTTCTTTATATTCATCCATGAATACACATGCATTAACATAATTTAAGCATACATACACACACACACACACATATCACATAACATACAAACTATGCCTTTTACATGCCTTGGCCATACTAAAACTATGCTTACATGCCTTTTTCCATCAAATTCACCATATATACCTACAATGCCATCCCTAACATACTAATTCCCATTTAATTTCCCATATTACCATGCCTTACAACTCAAGGCACCCTGAGGAACCTCTCGCCAACTCAAAAGGACACCACTAAAGCATTTATTTTGTACCATTGACATGCACAATTCATTTATTTCTATATCAACCACACTATAAACCATTACATTTCCACCTAAATCAAGCCATACACCTAGCATACACCCACACACACCTCTTAGCCAAAGTAAGGCCTTATCTTTCCATTAATTTCTTTCATCAAACCATTACCCCACTGATCCAAATCATACCCAAATAATATTATTAAGCTTAATTCAACATTAAACACGTGTTAACTAATTAAACCCTTAATTTCATGCAAGTTTTCAATCTGAATCACACATGAAATTAACATGGCATGTGTCAAATGCATTAGACTCACTTACCACTCTAAAAAGTAAGGCCATTCTTCCACTTTAAGCTTGTGAATTGCCTTATTGAACTCCACTTTTCCTTTGGCCTACACACACATGGCAAAACCTTAGAAAAATCACCAAAAATTCCTTAAGTCTCCAAACCAAAATCTAAAGACATAAGCCTCCATAGAATGAGGAAATCCCTAAGGAAATAAAATAAAAAGGGAGGAAACACTTACACACAAAATGTTTATTTCCTAAGCTCCTTTTATGTACACTTGAGGACTCCTTAAATTTTCTTAAATTTTATGGTTGCCTATTGCCTTCCAAACATTCAAAGATTAATTTAAAACTCATTAGTAGAATTTTTTGTGATAATTAGAGAGAGAAAAGAACTTAAGAATTCATGAAAATAGGGGAGGAAAGAAGAAGATGACATTTGGTGGGAGGAGAAAAAAATGAGAGAGAAGTGGAGGGGTAGGTTGATTGTAATGCCTACAGTTTAAAGCTTTGTGAATTGTGCCACAAGGCTCGAGACGCGTGCTAGAGTTGTTGAGTGGAATCCACATAGATTGAGGTAGTGGCACTGGTTATGAAACTTTGAGAGGCTCTAAAATGATGAAAAAGGCAAAACAAAAAGAATTAACAAAATCAATAATTCAATAGAAATAGTATAGAAAGGATCCAAGCAAAAAAAAAAAATTTAGGCTGGGACTGACTTGAGTAGTGCCTAGATGGACCCAAAAATATTGGACCTTGAAGGTTAAAAATTCCATTGAGTCTATCAGTGATAGAATTTTTGAAAATAGAGGTCGTTTGCAAGTTTTCAAAAATTTCGGGATTGGCATTCAAATTAAGGTAGTTCAAACATTATCTTATCGATGGAATCTAACCACAAAAATTTACAGGCAGCTAGAGGGAATTCAAATAGGAATTTTAAAATAAACAGCATAATTTTTTGAGGTCTGAGCTAATTTTAATAAATTTTTTAAGTTTTCAAAAAAATTAGGATAATTCAGGAATGGTTTGGGACCACCCATGGCAAGGCAAGGTGGATCCCACACTATGCCAAAGGTTCATTGAGGCTGCCAAATGGAATTTGGCCAAAGACAAGTGGAATTCCACTTGTTTTAGCTAAAGGCATTTTTTCTCCCTTCCAGCCTGCTGACCAACGCCACCTTTCTACCAAATTCTCCGTAACTTTTTGCTTTGGTCACCATTTGAGCTAATTCTAGTTCTTAAAAATCCTCTTGCCTATTAGGAATCATTGGGAACAAGAATCATGCAAAAATCAATTGGCAATTGTGAGATAAAATTTAAAAAAGGGGAAACATTCTAGACTATCTAGAATAAGGAGAACAAGGTGAGTTTTGGGAATTTCCTCCCTTTCCTTCATTTCTTTGGCTACTAAATTGAGCTAGGAGGTGTCTAAGACTTGTGTATAGTGGTAATTAAGGTATTGGTGGCCATTGGAGGCCAAATTGGAGCACCAAAAAGGTGAGAAGCTTACCATGGTAAGTTGGTAGTGGCTGCATTTGTGGAGTTTTCACCCTTTTCTCCTAAGGTACATGAACTCTAGCCTTTTTTCCATGATTTAGGGAGAATGGGGTAATTTATTTTCAATTAAATGGGAGAGAGGGGTTGCAAAGTCATACTGGAGGTTGGTTTCACCCTTAAAGGTGTTAATTTTCTTGGGGAATTTCTAGAATTTAGCTTATTATTATGAGCTTGTGTGTGATCTCCTTCATTTACTTACTAGAAATGGGGCTACTCAAGGTGAGTTACTTGATACTCTTGCTTCCTATGTTATGTTGGGGTAGTAATTAGGATGTTAAGTGTGAGAAATGGGTGAATTTGGTCAAAGAAATGCCATTGAATAGGAATTATATGTGTGTACCCGTAAACTATTTAATGCAAGTTAACAAAATTTTAGGTGTCTGTCTTAGTGAATTAACTTGATTTAAAATGTGCTTGCATGTAACTGGGGTTATGGTATGTGGAAATGAGTGGGTAAGTGCAAAGAATGGAAATTTGGGTAATTCCATGCAAGTTCTGCAGGTAATTGGCATGAGTTTGGGGTTAATGCTTTAAATTCAATGGTACTAAGTAGGTTGTTGTGTATTGTTATTGTGGTGAATGTGGTTAGGGAATTAGGCAAATGTAAATGTAATAATTACCAAGATTTACACATGAACTTGAGCTTTGAAAGGGTAAGGAAATATTGAATTAACTAACAAGTTAAGCACAAAGTAATGACTTAAAAGAATAGTCTAAGTAAGCATTTGAAAGGCTAGTGATGAAACTTGTAAATGGCCATGGAATTGGCCCAGTTCAGAGGCTCAAATGCCCATAAATTGGCCATGGACTTAGCCCTATAAAGTTGGCCTCGTGTTCAGGGAAACAATTTTAAAGGAACCTTAAAATTGAATTAGATTTAGACTTAGAACAGTCCTAGAAGTTTAGGTTCAAAAATTATCAAAATGACCTATAATATTCCAGAGGACCTCTACCTAAACCAAAAATACCACGAGACATGAAAAATTGTTTCCTAAAAATAAAAATGCCACGAAAATTCTTGCTATATGCTAGTGTATGTTAGTAATTAAGAACTTAAATATTTTTCTGAGATTTTAGCCGATAGAGCTAAAAAATGGCAATATCAGTCTGAACCATAATTTAAAGTGTTTGATAAAAATTTTAACTATCTATTTTTAGGACCCACACATTATAAAAATGTTTATGGCTAATAAAGCACATTAAAATTTAATAATGGCCCATTGGTTGACACCTACTAGATGGGTTGACAGATCAACTTAGAGTTTTATAGTTGCTAGTTCCTTAGTGACTGGAGAGGTATATGGACTTATCTCCATCATGTCACCTAGTTTTTGAGAGTATTTTTATTGGTGACTAGAGAGGTCTATAGACTGATATCTATTATGTCACCAAGATATGTTTAATTAATTATGGCTATAGAGGCCCACAAGCTGATCTCTATTATGTCACATAGTATCTTCTTGTGTCCGAAGAGGTTATGGCTAATCTCCATTATGGCACACAGAGTGGTGTAGTGGCATAGGTCTAAAATGGGGACCACTACACTAGATATTTCCCTCTAGATCTAGTGTCTTAAAGTGCTATCTCTCTAGTCAGGCTAATGTAAGAAATAAATTAACAAGTAGATTAAGCCTTAAGGATGAAGATTTGTGATTCAATTAAAGAATTACTTTAGCTAATAATAAAAGGATAACACACAGGACAATTTGCTAATTGTTCCATATACCAATGAATGATAGAGTTTTCCAAAAAGGAACGTGCTTATTTATAACTATAAAATTGGACTCAAATGAGTTATTTTAATTGAACACACATATAGCTTAGATATTAGAAATATCTTAGAGGTGAATTGGTAATTTGGTATCATAATGAATAATTAAGGCATTCAATTAAGTAATCTATACTGTGAACTATATAGGAAAGGGTAATAATAACATGTCATGATTAAACTACTTTAGTTCACTATTGAGTATCTCATATACTTAGTATGCCTATTTTGGTTCACAGGTACACAGTAGCAGGAACCTGCCAAGTAAAACTTGAGGACCACAGTTCAGGGAACTCTAGAGAAGGTTAATGCAATTATTGCATAGTTTATCATATATGTACATAGGTAGAAGCAAGTGGTACTTATATTTAAATTATGGACATGTATGGTAAGTTAACTACTTATTTCCTATCAATGTGAGTAGCATGTACATATACATATGAGTATGATGAATGTATGGTTATGTATATATCTAGCTATACTGATTGATATAAGCTTGAGGCTCTATATGCATATATGTATGTTTGTTTTATATGTAGCCTACAACTTATGTATATTGTGTGCTTAGGCTGATGTTAGGATTAAATTGCAAGACCACATGGGTCCAGGCAGGGGTGCATTAGATATAGAAGTGTTAAACAGGTCTAGGAAAATTATGGGATAGGACCCTAATAGTTGTTATGCTGTTGAAATTTCTAATGCCTAGAAATGACCGATAACTATCTAAGTTAGCATAATGTGTTACTATACTATGACAAACTATAAATTCAAAATAAAGGTGATTTAGTAAATTAGTGTGATAAAGTGACTTATCTAAGACAGGGTGAGGATATAAGGTACATGTGTTTGCCTGAAGTAGGTGCACCTCCTATAGGGTCTCTTAGGGATCTAGTACGGGGTGTTACATTTAGTGTTATCAAAGCTTAGGTTTGAAGTGTTCATCAATATAGTGCATGGAAGATAATGTAAAGTTTCTAATTTCCCTAAACTATTATGTTGCACAAGGCTAATAAGTTATCTTTTTACAGTAAGCTGATGGTTGAACAAACACCTAAAGGAGGACTAGAAGAAGTGGCTAGTTTTGCCCCCACCACAATTTAAGGGATAGGTAATGAATTAGTGCTCGAGTCCAATGATGCTGCATAATAGACTTGGACATCAGCACCTATTCCACAACAAACTGAGCTATCACTAGCACTACTACAGTTGATAGTGAACTTACTCCGACACACTTCCACTGCTACTACTACTCCTCTGCCTCCTTTTGTAATAGTACCACCTCTACAATCGATACTTCCTAGAAAAGCCCTCTAGAGAGATTGAGGAAGTTAGGAGCAATTGACTTCTTAGGAAAGAGAGAAGATGATGCTGCTAGAGCTGAATACTAGTTAGATAAAACCCTCAAGGTCTTAGAATAGATAAATTGCATTAAGGTAAAGAATTTGCAGTGTGCCACCTACCTCTTGTAGGAAGAGGCCAATAATTAGTAGAACACTACCCAAAAAAGGAAGGCACCAACAGAGCTGACTTGGGAATTTTTCCTGAAGAAGTTTAGGAAGAAATATATACTTGACTCATTTAAGGAAAAGAGGAGACAATAATTTTTTGATTTGAAACAAGGAAGGAGGTCAGTGTTAGAATATGAAAATGACTTTACTTGACTTTTAAAATGTGTAGAAGAGTTCATTCCTAAGAAGAAAGAAAAGTGTAAGAGGTTCCTGGTAGGGCTGAATATGGAGCCAAGAATGCAAGTATCCTACATGGGAGTAAAAGACTTTGCTATGCTAGTGTCCATAACATATGACATGAAAGAGATGATACAAGAAAAGAGTGACATGTTCTAGAAGAAAAGGCAGTTTATGGTAGGCAATCTAGTACTGTATTTGGAGATTGGAAGAAGAGGAGACAAGTCAATCACAGGCACAGTCCCAGATCAGGCCTCAGTATTATATAGGATACTAAGGGTTGAGACAGACATAGACCCAGAGGTCAAAACAAGTATTGAATGTAAGACCTCGTCTACCTGCTCGAGAAGGTAGTGCCCTAGGTTCAGGAGGCAATTGCGGTTGACCTTCCACATATGCTATTAGTCGAAGAAGGCACTGGAGGAAGTGTAGATCAGATAGATAGAGGGAATGTTTTTATTGTGGGTCCCATGATCACTTTAAAAAGGATTATCTATATAGGCCAATAATGGGTAGCTAGATTTAGGCCTCTAATATTACACCATAGAATAAAGGCTAGAGGTAGAATAGGGTGAGCCATTTAATGGCAATTAGGGTACCAGATGTAAAGCTCATGCCTTAGCAAAGCAGTATGCTATACGGGCAAGGGAGGAGGCTACAACACCTGATATGATTACTGGTACTTTTTACTTAATCGATGCACCAGTTTTAGCTTTGATTAATCTTTGTTCTACACATTCATTTGTATACATAAAACTAGCACATAATATAGGCTTAGAACCTGAGCATGCTGATCTTGATATTAGGGTTAGTAATCTAATAGGATAGAGTATGGTTGTGAACATAATATATAGACAATGTCCTTTGGTAATTTAGGGACACAATTTTTCAGTTGATTTGATTGAACTACCCTTTAATGAATTTGATGTAATATTTGGAATGGACTAGTTGATTGAACATCAGGCCATTATTTATTGTAGACATAAGGAACTGACCTTCTGGATTGCAGAGGAACAGATAGTGAGAATAGACTTTGAGAGATGTCTATTACATAATTTTCTTTCAGCTATCAAGGCCTAAAAACTTCTCTGGAAAGGTTGTGAAGCCTATTTAGCATATGTAATCAACACCAATGTGTCTAATTCTGAGCTTAAGCATATTTTGGTTGTATCTGAATTCCCTGATATTTTCCCACAAGAGCTATCAAGGTTACCACCTCAGTGAGAGCTTGACTTTGAGATTGAAGAATACCCTGGTACAACTTCAATTTCCATTTCTCCTTGTAGAATGACACATGTAGTGCTTGAGGAGTTAAAAGTTTAGTTGCAAGAATTGTTATAAAAAGGGTTTATCTAACCTAGTGTGTCACCTTGGTGAGCCTCTATATTGTTTGTGAAGAAGAAGGATGGGTCACTCAGTTTATGCATCTACTATAACAAATTGAACAAAATGATAGTGAAGAATAAATACCCTTTGCCTAGAATACATGCCTTTTTTGACCAGTTGAGGGGGGCAAAAATGTTTTCCAAGATCAATTTGAGATTTGAATACCATCAACTGAGAATTAAGGAGGCTGACATACCTAAGACTTCTTTTAGAACTCGGTATAGGCACTATGAGTTTTTGGTGATGCCATTTAGGCTCACTAATGCCCTAACAACTTTCATAGATCTCATGAATAGGGCATTTCAACCATATTTTGATCAGTTTATAGTGGTGTTCATAGATGACATTCTAGTGTACTCCAGAAACCAAGGAGAGCATAAATGACATCTCCGAGTGGTATTGCAGATTCTTAAGGGGAAACAATTATATGCTAAACTCAATAAATGTGAGTTTTAGCTTAAAAAAGTTGCCTTTTTAGGCCACATAGCATTAGCTGAGGGCATTAGAGTGGATCTTAGTAAGGTAAAAGTAGTGTTAGAATGGGAACCACCAAGGAATGTTATAGAGGTGAAAAGCTTTCTAGGGTTAGCTAGTTATTATAGGAGGTTTGTTAAAGGATTTTCTATTATTGCTACTCCCTCAACCAGACTAATTTGGAAGAATGTGAAGTTTGTGTGGGATAATTAGTGCTAAGCTAGTTTTGACAAGCTAAAGCAAATGTTGATAGAGGCTCCTATCTTGATTTAGTAAGAATAGGGTAGAGGATTTGTGATATACAGTGATGCCTCATTAAATGGGTTAGGTTTTGTCCTAATGCAAGATGGAATGGTAGTAGCTTAAACCTCTAGACAGTTAAAGCCTAATGAGAGGAACTACCTAACACATGATCTGGAACTAACTGCCATTATATTAGCTTTGATGATTTGGAGACATTACTTATATAGTGAGAAAAGCTATATATATACAGATCACAAAAGCTTGAAATACCTCTTTACATAGAAGGAACTAAATCAAAGAAAGAGGAGATGGCTAGAACTAATTAAGGATTATGACTGTATTATTTATTATCATCCGGGGAAAGCCAACATTGTGGCTAATGCTTTGAGCAAAAAGTCCATGGTGACTTTGAAAGCTATGAATGTTAAGTTACAATATACCCAGAGAAGTGCCATAGTGGTAGAGTTATAAGTATGGCTGGACTTTAGACACCAAATCAAAGAGACTCAGGCTCAGATGAGCAGATGATCCAAATGATTAGTAAAGTTAAAAAGAGAAGGCTATAGGGTTCGAGTTGTTAGAGGATGGGCATTTGCACCATCAAAATAGGTTGTGTGTACCTAGTATAGATGACTTGAGAATGCAAATACTTAGGGAAGCACATAAGGCTCCTTATTCTATGCATCTAGGGAGCACAAAGCTGTGTTTGGGATTGAAACCCCTATATTGGTGGCCTGATATGAAGAGAGATGTGGCAGAATTTATGGCTGGATGTTTGACATGCCAGCAAGTAAAAGTTGAACACTAGGTTCTTTCTAGGTTGTTACACCTTATAGCAGTACCAGAATGGAAATGGGAAAGGGTGACTATAGATTTTGTGGTAGGATTGCCCATGACTAGAGGTAAGTATGATGCTGTGTGGACAATAGTAGATAGATTGACTAAGATAGCTCACTTCATTCTTGTTGGAATGGATTACTCCTTAGAGAAGTTAGCTAGACTGTATGTGGATCAAATAGTCAAACTATGTGGGGTGCCAATGACTATTATTTCTAATAGAAACCCTCATTTCACTTTTAAATTTTGGAAGAAGCTGCAAGAAGCCTTTAGCACTAGACTGGCTTATAGCATAACATTTCATCCTTAAACTGATGGGTAGTCAGAAAGGGTGATAAAATTATTAGAGGACATGCTATAAGGATGCACCATTGTGTTTAAAGGTAGCTAGGATAAGTGTTTGTCCTTGGCCAAGTTTGCTTACAATAACAGCTAACATACGAGGAACTTTATAGCACCATACGATGCACTTCATAACAGACAATGCAAAACCTCCTTATGCCAGAGTGAAGTGGATGAGAGGAAGATTGTCAGTGTAGAATTGATCAGAGATGCTAAAGAAAAAGTTAAGGTAGTGAGAGAAAGGTTAAAGGCAATAGTGGATAGATAAAAATTTTATGCTAACTTAAAGAAGAGAGACATCAACTATGTTGTAGGGGATAGGGTGTTCTTAAAAGTTTCTCATTGGAAGAAAATCTTGATATTTATGAAAAAGGGAAAACTGAGCCCTAGATTTATTAGGCCATATAAGATCACAGAAAGAGTCGACTTTTAGCATATCAACTAGCACAAACCTCTTGAGTTACAATAAATCCATGATGTCTTCCATGTCTCTATGCTCAGAAGGTATAGGTTAGATCCTTCGCATGTAATTCCAATGTTAGAGATTAAAGTGCAGCCTAACCTAAGCTATGAGGAAAAGCCAATTTAGATTCTTGCTCGAGAAGTGAAACAGCTGCATAACAAATCCATAACACTAGTTAAGGTGTTATGGAGGCATCACTGCACAAAAGAGGCAACTAGAGAGCTAGAGGAGCTAATGAAGGCCCAATACCCTCAGCTATTTACTTGATGTAATTTCGAGGATGAAATATAATTAAGAGGGAAGGGGCTGTAATGTCAGTAGTTTGAGGCTTTGTGAACTATGCCACAAGGCCCGACACATGTGCTGGAGTTGTCGAGCCGTGTGCACATGGATCGAGGTAGTAGCACTGGTCATAAAACTTTGAGGGGCTCTAAAATGTTGAAAAAGGCAAAACAAAAAAAATTTAGCAAAATTAATAATTCAACTTAAACAGTATGGAAGGGATCCGGGAAAAATAAAATTTTGAGCCGGGACTAACTTGGGAAGTGCCTAGATGGATGCAAAAATATTGTACCCTAAAGGCTAAAATTCCATTAAGCCCATCGATGACAGAATTTTTGAAATTAGAGGTCGTTTGAAAAATCTCAAAATTTTTTAGGTTAACATGTAAATCATGGTAGTTCAAAAACTATCCTATCGATAGAATCTAATAATGAAAATTTATGGACAGCTAGAGGGAATTAAAACAGGAATTTTGAAATAAACAACATAACTTTTTGAGGTTCGAGCTAATTTTAATGAATTTTTGAAGTTTTCCAAAAAAATCAGGATAATTCAAGAATGGTTTGGGACCACCCATGATAGGGCAAGGTGGACCCCACACGATGCCGAAGGTTTATGTAGGCTACCAAATGGCATTTGGCCAAAGACAAGTGGAATTCCACTTGTTTTAGCTAAAGTCATTTTTTCTCCCTTCATGCCTATTGACTGATGCCACCTCTCCACCAAATTCTCCACACCTTTTTGCTTCGGTCACCATTTGAGCTAATTCTAGTTCTTAAAAATCCTTTTACCTATTAGGAATCACTGAGAGCAATAATCATGCTAAAAGCAACAACCAATTGTGAGAAAAAATTCAAGAAAGGGGACACATTCCAAACTATCCAAAATAGGGAGAACAAGGTGAGTTTTTGGAATTTCCTCCCTTTCCTTCCTTTTGGCTACTAAACTATGCTAAGAGGTGTTTAAGACCTATTTATGGTGGTAATTGAGGTATTGGTGGCCATTGGAGGCCAAATTGGAGCACAAGAAGGGGTGAGGAGCTTACCATGGTAGGCTAGCAGTGGCTGCATTTGTGGAGTTTTCACCTTTTTCTCCTAAGGTATGTGAACTCCAGCCCTTTTTCCATGATTTAGGGAGAATGGGGTAATTTATTTTCAATTAAGAGGGGGCTGGAAAGTTATATTAGAGGTTGGTTTCACCCCTAATGGTGTTAATTTTGTTAAGGAATTACTGGAATTCAGCTTGTTATTGTGAGCTTGTGTGTGATCTCCTTCATTTGCTTACTAGAAATGGGGTTGCTCAAGGTGAGTTACTTGATACTTTTATTGCCTATATTGAGTTGAGGTAGTAACTAGGATGTTAAAGGTGAGAAATGGGTGAATTTGGTCAAAGAAATGCCATTGAATGGGAATTGTGTATGTGTACCCGTGAACTATTTAATGCAAGTTAACTAAATTTTTTAGTGTTTGTCTAAGTGAATTAGCTTGATTTAAAATGTGCTTGCATGTAATTCAAGTTGTGGTATGCGAAAATGAGTTGCTAAGTGCAAAGAATGGAAATTTGGGTGATTCCATGCAAGTACCAAAGGCAATTGGCATGAGTTTGGGGTTAGTGCTTTAAATTCATGAATGGTACTAAGTAGGTTATTGTAAATTATTATTATGGTGAATGTGGTTAGGGAATTAGGTAAATGTAAAGGCTAGAAACACTAAGATTTACTCATCAACTTGAGCTTTGAGAGGGCAAGGAAATATTGAATTAACTAACAAGTTAAGCATAAAGTAATGACTTAATAGAATAGTCTAAGTATGCCTTTGAATGGCTAGTGATGATACTTGTAAATGGCCTAGTTTAGGGGCTGGAATGCCTATAAATTAGCTATTGACTTGGCCCCATAAATTTGGCCTCATGGTTAAGGAAATAGTCTTACCCTAGAAACTGAGTTAGATTTGGGCCTAGAACTGTCCCAGAAGTTTAGGTTCAAAAATGGTCAAAATGACCTATAACAGTCTAGGGGACCTCTACCTAAACCAAAAATGCCACTGGAAAGGAAATATACTTTCCTGAGAAGAAAATGCCATGAAAATTCTTACTATATGCTAGTGTAAGTTAGTAATCGGGCACTTGAACATTTTTCTAAGATTTTACCTGTTAGAGCTAAAAAGTGGAAGTATCAGCCATAAACAAAATTTAAAGTGTTTGATAAAAATTTTAACTGTCTATTTTTAGTGACCCACACATTATAAAAAAGTTCTTGGTTAATAAAGCACGTTAAAATTTAATAATGGCTCATTGGTTAGGCACCCACTAGATGGGTTGATTGGTTAACTTAAGATTTTATAGCTGCTAGTTCCTTACTTACTAGAGAGGTTTACGGACTGATCTCCATCATGTCACCTAGTTTTTGAGAGTATTTTTATTAGTGGCTAGAGAGATCTACGGACTAATCTCCATTATTTCACCCAAATATGTATAATTAATTATGGCTA
>CANXYI010224469.1:0-12892 GCA_948208565.1 Hura crepitans | reverse complement strand
TTTCTTCTTTGGTAGTGTTAAGTAAGTGAGAACTTAGTGAATTAGGGAGTTATGTTTCAAAGAGCTTGCAAAGTTAGCTTCAAATGCTTATTGATTTTGATGTGTATGGTTTTTTGGATGGGAAATTTTCTACCTAAAATGTGAGTTAAGAATTGCTTAGCATGCTAGGATAAAAACTATAGCAATTGTTAGTGGAAACCACCATGAATTGTAGCCTCTATGCTTATACCCGAGAGCTACCATGAGGGAGTTCTAGGAGTGATATTTTGTAACCTATAGAGAACTGGCTTAAAATAGGGTGTATATGAGTATAATTGTGTTCATGACATATAAGTGTGTATAAATATTGATGTATGGTGGAATGGATAAGGAAGTGTGCATAATTTTCTTAGATAATCTGAGAGCATGTAATGGTAATAAGGCTTGTAATATAGTTTATAGAAGTGTTTAGTACATGCATTATATTGGCTTATAATGACTATGAAATTAAACAATGTATATGACATGTTGACAAAATAAAATACACCTTGAGAATGTTTCTTTGAAATAACTAAAAAGGTTAAACTAAAACATGTAGCTATGACCTAAAACAAGTACTTAAAAAGTGGCTTGAAATGTGCTATGTAATTACATATACTAATTTGGGATTTTACCTAGTAGAGCTAAAATATGGCTATACCATTCTGGCTAATAAAAATAAATGGTGAGATAAAATTTATAGCTATATATTATTAGACTATAAATATTATAAGAACATTTTTGGTTAATAAATGAACTTAAAATAAGCTACTTAGCCCATTAGTTAGACACCCATTAGATGGGTTGACTGGTCAACTTAGGGTTTTGTAGCTACTAGTTGTCTGATGTTTAGCCAGTAACTTTATTAGTGGCTGGAAAGGCCTATGGGCTAATCTCTATTATGTCACCCAAATGTTGATGATATTTATTTGTGGTTGGTGAGGCTGACAGGCTGATTTCCATTATGTCACATTCTTGAAGATATTTATTTATAGTTGGGGAGGCCTACGGGCTGATCTCTATTATGTCACACAGATATTATTTACTTGTGTCTAGAGAGGCTACGAACTAATCTCTATTATGGCACACATGCTAGTGTAGCGACGTAAGTCCAAAATGGGGACCACTATATTAGTTTATTTTCCCTCTAGATCCAGTGTTTTTAAGTGTCATCTTCCTAGTTGGGCCAATGAATAATCAGAATAATTATGAAAGATATAAATTAAGTATAATTAGATGACCTTTTCTGAGAAATTGGTGAAATGCAAGTAAAAGGGCATTTTGGTCATTTTACACATGTTATAAATAAATTAATTCCTATAAAGTTGCATACTATGTATATTAATAATTACTCTAAATAATTTATGCGAGTCAAAAATGTTATTTCATGACTTATAAATGCCTTAGGGGTATTTTAGTAATTTGGCACCCTATTGTATAATTGAATTACATAATGAAGTAAGATCAGTTATTAAACCACATAGGTATGAAAATGATATAATGCCATGATTTAAATGCTTTAAGTTCACCACTGAGTATCTCGTATACTCAGTGTACCTGTTTTGGTGCATAAGTACTTAACAATGGAATCTTACCTCATGAAGCATGTCGATAAGAGTTTAGAAGATACTAGTGAAGGAATATAAAGTAAATGTTGTACAGTTTTGATATCCATGTACCTAGGTGGGAAGTGGGTAGAAGCATGTATTTAAGCTTTGCATATGTGATATATATAAGTAAACATTAACTGCTAATGTAAATAAAATAGTCTTATATGTTTTTCTTGTAAATGTATGTTTAATAATGATATTTGATGTTGATGTGAGCTTGAGGCTCTATATATGTATGCTTTTATCTGTGGCCCGAGGCTTAAGTTTGATGTGTGATAGTTGTTGATGTTAGGTTGAGAATGGGGGACTAGATGGGTCTAAGAGTTGTGGAATATTTATAAAAGTGTTTTAAATAGGTTTTAGAATTTTTTTTTGCTGGAGCTCGAATAGTCATTATGCTACCGAAATTTCTAAGAGTTTTCGAAGGACCTGTAATTATCTAAAACTAACATCCTTTATGTGACTACAACTTGAGCAAGATATAAAACCAAAGATAAGTGAATTTGGAAATAAAGTAAGTTAAGCTTATGTAAATAATAAAAGTTTTATGTACAATACTAGTGACCTAGGAGTGCACACATCACTTATGGGATCTCTTAAGGGATCTAGTATGGGGTGTTACATAATCCATTAATAAAACTAATTAGATACTCTACTTTATTTGTGTATGATACACAATTTAAGTGGTAAGGCTTGATTATGATTTAGTAACTTTGCATGTTTGCATGATTCATGTGCATATGATACAATGCATTTTTCATTATATTCATAACTAAGTGTATGCTTCACATGTTGCTATTTTCATTGTGTAATTAGCATATAGTAAGAACAAGCTCAGCCTCAAACACCAATTTAGCAGCCCAAACTTCGAGTAGGTGTTTTTTTGTACTCTATTTGTATAGTTTTGTATTAGTGGTACTCATATATAGAAAGGGGATGGGCTTCATAATGTACATGTAACCTATTATGGTTTGTAAAGATTTCAAATGAGATATGTGATGTAAATACGGGTGTAATGTATGCCTTATGTATGCATCAGATGTGGGAAATGGTGATTGAGGATAATGTGTGCAGTTGAGATATGTATTCTAAAGGATTAAAAGGATTCGATATGTTGTGATAATGATCAAAACTATTATAAAAGTGTTTTTATATAGGTTTGAAATTTTTTGTTTTTCCCTTAGACAACCATTATGATGTTGGATTTTTATTAAAATGTGCCATGTAACTAATTTGATAACAAGTCTAATTTGCATGTTTAGAGAAAGGGTTTTGAGAAGACAAGATAGTATTGTGATATCTCATATTCGAGTCCAATGGTAGATCAGGTAAGGGACATCACACCCTAAGGTAGGGGGCTTACGAGTGATGGATATGATAGCAATTCCCCATACTTAATGAAAAATAGGTTCATGGTTTGTAACGCATATAGGATAAAAAGGACACAATTTATATAGAATGAAAAGCATGGGACTATTAAAAATTAGAATATTAAAAGGCATATTATTTGTGCACTTTCGAATTAATTCTCAGTTCCTAGTAGAGTTACCACTATAGACTTTAGATGCACTAAGGTCGAGGTAATTGTGTTTAGAGTCAACACCTAGCTTTAGTTTAGGAACATTGATCTTTTACCCAACAAGTGTTCAGAATTAGAACTTATTTATGCCCTAATAGTATACCTTTCTTTTATATTCCAACGTTTATTAATCCTGTATCATGTAAGTAAGCATTATTATTAAAGAAATATCCGTATCAACTTTGCTCATACAGAAAGAAGTAAATTGAAGTATTCATTAATTGTATATCCGTAAATTGGGTTATTCATAAAGCATAATAATATAACATATAGCATAAAATATATAATAAAGCATAAACATGAATTGTACATCTATAAATTGAGTTATTCATTAATTATTATTTAACTTGACAACTACCCATAAATTCTAGAGGAATTGTGTAATTACCCAACTCCTATCTCTAAGAGATTAGCCATTATTAAAATACATTTTTAGTGTGGCTTTTATTAAGGAAAGTTAAAACCATTTTTAAGAAAAAACCAATTAATTATGTGGAAAAATCATTGATGTGAATTTAATACCAATTAATTATGTAAAAAATCATTGATGTGAAATTAATCTTTCGCATATAAATTGAGTTAATGAACTACCTATTATAACCCAAAAGAAATAAAAGAAATAAAATGTAGAAAATAAAAATAAATAAGAACAAAATAAATAATTCATCCCACTTTTGCGTCGTTAAGTCTATGTAGACTATATATGCTACATGAATAGGTCCTTGCAAACCTTATCTCCAATATAGACTTACATAACTCGAATAAAGTGATTAGTAATACAAAACGGAAGATTGTTGGGACCTAAAAATAGTGCCAAATAGGATGATAACAAGACATGTTAAAGATGTAAATATGGATTATGGAATATACGTAGATAATTATTATAAATGAGATGATTGAAATGATTAATCATGGCAAGAAACACAAAAAATTTTTAGATAACTAAATTCGTATGTACCATATATAAAACACACATATTTAAACATGTGTTCGTGTCAACTTAATGTTAATTCTAGAATGTAATTTACATGCACAATAATGATCCAAATGATTATAACATATTAAAAGGGTGAACATGATATAAATACACATCAATAACATGCTATAGTTTTTAATAGAGATGAAACATACAATATTTTACATTAAATAAGTGTTAAAATAGAATATGGAAGATGAATATAACACTATTATTGAACATTAGTCCATATGAACATTATCTTATACACAAATTTAGATAATTGGTCTGTGCAGACCTTAAACATTTTTAAAATAGCTCCATATGAACTTATTTTTTAGTTCCAAAAAATTAGTGTGATTAAAATTCTCTAAAGAAAGATTATAACATGAGTAAAATGATTTAAAACATTAGCTTACACTTATAATTAACGTAGGGAGCACATGGAAATAACTCATATGTCATTTAATCCCAAGAGATTCTTGGTTAAAGAATAAAATAAATAAAAGAATGAGAAGAATGAAAGAACAAAAATGAGGCCTTAGATTTTACATTGATAAAAGCTCCAACTAATAAGACAAAAGTTTGGTTTTAAAAGAACATAATTTTAGTGATAGTTTAGGACTAGTAAAGTGAACTTTGTGATAGAGTTTTCTTAATTAATTCTTGACAATTCATGGTGGTTTGTGGTCTTTTTTTTGTGATAAAAGGGGTATTTATAAGGTTTTGTGAAGGTTTTCCCTTTCAGCTAAAGAAGAGTTCTAAGTGGATTTGAAATCAAAATCATAATCGAAATATAGAGTTTTTAGAAGCTTTTGGAAACAAGGTCCATACGGACTTTAGGCTTTGGTCGTTTAGGTAGATCAGAGACCAGAGGCTTAATTCATTTAGGTTAGTTATATTTTTGTCTATGTGCACCATGTGTAAGCAAGTCCGTGCAGACCTGTTACCTATTGCTCTATATAAACTAGTGTCTCAGGTTACTTGCCTTATTACTTCAGCCTATCTCTAGTTATCATCATAGGCCCAAAAATGAATGAGTTTATACTATATGGGCTTCACCCTTACACCCTTATCAAAATCAGTGTTGGGCTTGGGTTTATTGGACTAGGCCCTCAACTGCTGACACAGATCCCCATTTTTCTCCTATTCGGGTCATGCCATGAGCTTTTCTTGTCGAGTCAAATTTCAAATTTATAAGAAAAATGAAGACCCCAAATCCAAGCATCTATAAGTAAGCTCAAATCTAAAAATAAATTTAAATACATTCGATCTACAATAAATCTAAGCAAAAGTACAATTAGCTTCCCTCACTTATCTATAATGGTACTTGACCAAAATGAAATAATCTAATGGAAAAGCAGATGTGTACCTTAGATGTAGCCACATACCCTAACAATAGCAAAACATTTTCCAACAAATAAAAGATACATGGAACTACAAGAGAAGATAGAGAGATAAAGTAAAACTAAACAATGAGAAAAGAACTATATGTGGAAATATAATTAATGTATAGGCAATTATTACATTAATCATACAAGCATATCTCTTTGACAATAGTAAAAACAATAAAAAGCATAGGGCAAATGCAAAAATAATAAATAAGCAGTCATATAATATGATGGTAAAGGGTGTATATCCTTGAGTTTAAGAACTTTTACCATATACTAACCTTTCCAAAACAATACAATCAAATCCATCCACTCAAGGAGGAATTGAAGATTTATATCACAAATGTAACATATTCATAATTGCACATACTAATTTATTTTTGCCACAGTCAATGCTAACATATCACCCTAAGATGTGTTTTTTAGCAACACCTTTATATGTTAGCATCTAAAAAGTCAATGGCCTATGTCAAGACATGTTAGGATTATAGGTTTACAAATTTATTATAAATATTTACTTACCCATAGCTTATTTCTCAATATAAGTTTAAGAACTTGAATTTACAATACCAATAGTTCATAATACACAAACTAAAGTAAGGATTGAAAAGATTTTCTATGATGCATCACATTTAATAAATTAAATAACTATTTTACTTCTAAAAGGAAGCTAGTTATCTAATAGAAATCTTTAAGCAAATACTACCTTTAACATAGACAATTAAATAAGGAAACTTTGACAATATCACCATTCAAAAGAATATCACAAATTAAAGTTCATATTTGGATCTATGAAAGTAATTTGTTCAAAACATATAATTATATTCATCAATGAAACAATTGCATCACTAGGCAACAATTTGAGCCTTTGAGACCTAACTCAAATCATGGAAAAATTTAACACCTTTAAAAATTAATAGAATTGAAAACTTAAAGAAATAGGACCAAACTTAAAAAATAAGAGTTACTCATGAGAGTAGCATCAAGAAGGTTCTTATCAATAGAATGCTTTTGGATCTTTATCATGCTATGAACAGTTCCTATTAACACCATAAGAATGGTTCCCACCACTATCTTGACCATGACTTTGCCATGATTGTTCTTTTTTGAGTCCAAACCCATTAATAATAAAATCCTTAATAAGGTTTTGAAAATAAGCACCACTATTATTCCCATGTTTGAGATTACCACTATAAACAAAAGCTAAATCATTTTTCTTTTTCAAAGAATCTATGTAATCCATGTAAGAGAAAAATAGAGTTTAAAGATTTCAAAGATCAAATCTTTAAAGTATTTTCACTATATTAGGTTAAAAAGCAATAAAAAAAAATGGCAACCACCTAGAATTAGAGAGATCGAAGAAGTAAAGAAGATGAAGAGAAAAGGTTTTTAAAATAAATTTCATGGCACTAATGTTATTATTTGCTTTGAATATTTTATGTTTTGTTAAAAATCAAATAAGAAATTAAATAAAAACAATCTATGATATTTACTTGCATGAAACCACATAGTCTTATTATAATGTGAGTAAGACTAGAGTCTTAAAGAAACTTCTCAGTATAATATTTTATCTCTATTAATGGAATTTTAGGATGCTTTCTAATAGTTATGGATAGAATAAAACACATATTTTTTAATTCTAATTGCTTTCTCACATTGTATCAGAGCAACTTTTCCTTCACAATCTACCTAAATAGAATACACAGATTAGATAAGGAATAATGTAGCAACCACTAGGAAATTTTAGAATCAAATATTTAAAAAATCCCTAAACTAAACTGACAAACTATTTTGATTGGCTCATTAGGATGTCTATTGGTATAATAAATAATTGTATGAATGCCAACCAAAGTTGTTAGAATTATTTTAGGTTTATTAAGGTCCACTATTTGATCTTGAATTTCTAACAATCGAGGTCCTTCATCTGCTTTTGTTGCACTTTAACACCCAATTCTTTTTATACCTCTTTTTTTACCTCAATTTTTACCATTGATTTCTTCCTCTCACTAGCTTAATCCAATGCCATCAAAAACCATATGCTCCTTTACTCCTTAGGCATATTGTGACACCCCTTACCTGATTCGATCACTAAGTCTAGATAAGAAATTACATAGAATTGATATCTTATCTCATACAATAAAATCCATATGAAAATAAAACTTATTTTCAAAATGTACTTTACATGCAAAAGATGCAAAAAATACTAATAATCAAAAATCATTTTCTTTGGTTTATTAGGGTCCTTGTGCTAAAATTTCAATAGCATAGTAAGTGCTCGGGGCACTATCCCATATAGTAACCTACCAAATTAAATCACTTCTATATCAAATCAACTCATCCCAACTACTTCTAGGTCCATCTAACCTCCCGAATCAAATCTCATCTTCACAAATTAGCACATGTTTAATAAAACCACACACACCATAGACCAAATCATACATGTTAGACAAAAACTATTTATAATAGTTTACACCAATATATACTTTGCAGTTTAAGCCTAACCCTTTAGCTATACAAGAGTGCTACCAGTAATATACATCAAATTACCATCCTAAAATAAAATAATACCAAGAGAGATCTTCTCTCGATCCATCTAAGGTTATCAAGATTAACTATAATCTTATTTACCTTAACCTATGCATCGAACAAAAATGACATGCTAAGCAAATGCTTAGTGGTGTATTCGAATTAACTTATGTATACATGCACGCATTTATTCATAAATAGGTACATGAACACATAAATATTTGGCATAGTATGTGTGAAAATATTGTCATTCAAAGCATAGATCATATGTATATATAACCCACCTCAAGAACTCAACCATGTACATTCAGCTACTAAGGTACACCGAATATATGTGTATCATGATATATTATTTTATATTGATCATGTCAAATATCAAATCACAAATCCCAATGTACACCTTCTTATACAATATTAATAATTACATATAACTAATATCATGTCTAGTAACAGATATAATATACTTTAATTGTGCACAAGATATGGGTATATGACTAATATCATAACACAAACATCTAAGTTATATAACAACTAAGCACCATATATATATAAGAAAAAACATACCATACATGTCCTGATGTGTCATCATATATTGATCTTTAGTCACATCTAGTTAACGTTATTATAATATCTTCTCATACCAACTAATTATAATCATAGTCAAATATGATATGTTATCATTGTACATCATATGCATTTATTTAAATAGAAACTTAACATATACTAATCATATACCATATCAAATTTAATAATCTCATTATATGTTAACACATATTATCAAATCACAATTATCATAACAAATATGCTGTAACACACATGCAATCATTATAATTTTTTTTTTTAAAATATCACTCTTATATAACTATCAAATCATTATATGTGTATACCTAGAAGACAATAGACAATAACTGGATAATGGGACATATCTAAGCCCAAAGGCTATACTCATTCCCAATGGCTATAATTGTGATCGATGGCTATAATCAAGCTTGTAGGATATAATGAATGTGTAGTGGCCTAATAAACCTTACCGTGGCTACACTCACTCAATGTATAGTGGCACTATCCACCTTACTACTACTGTACCAATATAGACACCTCACCTTGACCTATAATGATAGCTAGAGATAAACTCTCAAGCATAGCACAAAGCCATCAAGAGGTAGGTTCGTATGGACCTACTAACCATGTTCACATGGACTAACTATATGAACAGGCCAAAGCCTAGCCCATGAGGACCACAGACCATCATACCACAAAGCCTAGTCTGCATGGACTAGTATGGATAAGTCCACACGGACTTGCCAATGATAAAAATGCTTCGAAGAAAGAATTCTGCCTATTCAATCTAAGGGCTAGAATCCTTTAAGGATGAGGAATCCTTTCTGGATGAAAATGAGACAAACCTAAAAGAGAAGTATAAATACTTCCCTATATCAATATAGAAGGGGTTTAAAAAATTAGAATCAGAAATGACACACATTCCTATAGCGAAAAACACCAGGGAGCTTGAAAGGCTAGATCTAAGAAAGGTCTTAACCATCTTCACCTAAATCCTAAGGGTTTTGTGCTAGTGTTTGAAGAGATCCCTTGTCCAGGTAATATCTAAGGTCTATTAAAAGATTCCTTGATGTTTTATAGGCCTATAATCTCTGAAGTTAATGTATAAGTGAGGTGATACTTTGTTATCTCCACTCTAATTAATGATGAGTAGGCCAATTGTATTGATATATAAGATGTGAGATTAACCCTTATAGTTAATGTTTAGTATGTTGCATGATGTTAATCACCACTGTATGAATCTGATCATATATATGTTTAGGTCTGCACGGACTTAGTACCTTTAAACACAAGTATATAGATTAGTCTGCATGACCTTCTTTCCTTTATGAGAATTTAGTGACCTGGTCCGCACGGACCTACATCTAATAAATATGATTTTCCATTCCAATGGTAATATGTTATATACTAGCTGATTGATGTGACTTAATATGATTATGCATTAATATTGAAAGTATGTGATTGTGTACATGAGATAGGAAAATAGTCCGCACGAACTCTCTATCATAAGGGATATATGTCTACATGGCCCTATGTGTGATGAGTTGTATGATGATACCTCAGCATGTGCTTTGCTTATATAATTAATGGCCTTCAGTTTATTTATCCTAAGTATGTTCATATTCCTTTTACCATGTGTTAATAACCTTAATTTAACCTCTTTAGCTTTGGTGTTCTTTAAGTTATCAACTGGGTTCTCTTATTGGAGTGAAAGATGCAACGGACCTAATCCCTCATTGGAGATAGTCTGCATAGACTAATAGTTAACCTCCTGAACGTCCGCATAGACCTGGTGATGTAGAAGTGGAACCATTTTAGGATTGTAATTTATCCCTTTGGTTTTGTGCCACAAACATTTTATTATTTATTTTAGGATTATAATAGATTAATAACTTGTTTTACACATTAAACCCTAATCTAACATTAGAATGGCTTTCTATAAAATTAATTAGTGTTTTCTAATAAAAATGGATTTGTTTTCCTTTAATCAAAAGTCACATAAAAATGTATTTTAATAAAGGCCAATCTCATAGAGATGGGAGTTGGGCAGTCACTGCCAATTCCTATAGAATTACGGGTAGTTATTAGGTCAATTAACAAATAATGAATAACCCATTTTCTAGACGTATGATATACATTACTGTATTCTTTAAATATTGCAACTTACTTCCAATACTTGTAAAGGTGATGCAATTTAAATTAAGAATGATGTATGCTTGAATGATAAGGGATTGATAAATGTTATAATATACATGGACAATATATTATTGGGGCATAAATAAGATTTGAAATTCTGAACCTTTCTGGTATGGAAGATCAGAGGTCTTGGTGTAGAGGCCAGGTGGCGACTCTACTAACCACTCTCATCTCAAGTAAATAATCAAAATCTCTACAGTGGTGACTCCACTAGGGAATGAGAAATCTTAATCTAAAAGTGCCCAAATAATATGTCATCCAAATATTATAATTTTTATCAATCCCATGCATTACATCCTATATAAATTGTGTCCTTTTTACCTTGGATGGTGTTATGAACCATGACTCCATTTTTCATTCAAGAATGGAGAAGTGCTAGCATATCCATCACTCCCAAGCCTTATACCTTTAAGTATATGAAAAGGTGAACTAATTGGTCGTTATTATCCTTGATTAGAAAGACTCGTTAGTAGGGACCTCCACTTGTGGGAGTCTATCAGCCTTTTAACCAAAATCGTGAGCCTATGTAGTCAAGCTTAGCAATTACCCCTAGGTTGTATGACCCTAAGTGTGTGGATTGCATTTATTATTGCTATATGGACCTAATTACATTTATCATTATTTGAAGTGGGTGCAAGCCCATTGTGCCTTTTATCTAGGATAGGCTCACCTTAATTTCACATTAAATAAGATATAAATGTCTTAAGGTCACTACTTTTGCTTGCACTTTAAATATAAGAGGTTATTAGGCCTAATTAAGCCTATGTTCGAACCTATACATCCCTTGATGATGCATAGGTAAGCCCACCTAGGAAAGATGACTAAGACAATGTGTGTGGGAGTAATAAGGTTGGAAGGACTATTGCCTATGTGTTGTCTTTTGCTACATCACAAACACACATTTGCACATCATGCACCTTATACTATACATGTATCATGTCAGACCCTTTTATCTTGTCTAGCCATCATCGATCCTTCACTTACTATTTATTGGAAGAGAGTAGGCAAGCACCTCAGCAGTGCTAGTACGGAAGTACCTATACAACTAAAGCAAGGAACCATGTCTTCTTATAAGTACATGACCAAGGCTATGTTCATGGAAGCAATGGCCATGATGGAAAGGAGGATGACATCACTAGTTACTAATGCTTTGTCCTATATGTAGAACCCTCAAAAGGTGGGGCAAACTTTTGGGACCAATAAGGGGAAGGAGATAGCTGGGGAGCCTAAAGATGACCAGTTATCAAATGATGAGATACCATAGCTAGAAAAGGCTTCCAATAGGGTACCCCTCCTAAAGCACAAGAAAATGATCAGTTGAAGAAATTAAATGAAAAAATAGAGGCTATGTCTAGATTGGTAACCGGGGGCAGAGATATTAACTTAGACAACATCAGTCTAAGGCTTGATAATTCCATGCCTCACAAGTTCAAGATGCCTAATTTAAGTAAGTTTGATAGAACCTTTGATCTTCGTACTCACCTATAATAGTATGCGGTAGCCATGAGAGCCACCCATCTAACAAAAAAGTAGATTGTGAGCCTATTCAGCATGTCCCTCTTAAGTCAGGCTCTTGACTGGTACCACTATTAAGAGAGAAGGGTCAATGAGGACTGGAATGAGTTGGCAAGGGCATTCAATAAGCAATACACTAATAATACTAGTGTTAAGATTACTTTGAAGGATCTAGAGCTAATTAAGTAGAAGCCCAATGAGAGTTTTTCTGACTATCTCTAGAGGTGGAGGGAAAAGATCTTGAAAATGAGGAATAAACCCAAAGATATTAACTAGATCAAGATGTTTATTAGGAATGCTAACAATTATATGAATAACGGGCTTATAGCTAAAGGCATTACTACTTGGGAATAGTTGAAGCATATCACTATTGACCTTGAAGTCGGGTATCAGAATAAGGGTTACAAGAGATTGAATAATACTCCTACTTTTACGAGTGGAAATGTTGGCAATTCCATGAAAACCGCTGAGGTACATATAGTTTACGGCTATAGGTGCTCAAATCTGGTTAAATCCTTATCATGGTGTTTGAAGAAGCTCA
>CANXYI010224422.1:0-15312 GCA_948208565.1 Hura crepitans | reverse complement strand
ATATCATGAACACTAAAATTTCTTACGTGTACCGTAATAATCTCATTTAACTATAATCTTACATATAATCTCCTTACCCAATTAATCCTTTAATTCTATGACCATTTCCTACAATTACATGTGCTTTTTCACTTGTAAACTCATTTCACAAGCTCGACACCACATTTGACATTCTATCATTTAAAACATTCAAACATATGCCAAATATTCTAATTACCTATCTTGACATTACTAGCCCTCTCTATGCATTTATACTATGCAACTCTATTTATTCATATTAATAAACTATAAACAAAATCATAAAGGCTCACATTAATCTATTTAGCCACTACTCTTAAGTTATATCACTCAACATCTTGATATTTAACTATCACATAACCATGCATGTATGATAAAACATCCCATAATTTACCTTATACACCATTTTTCATAATACTAACACGCACTAAGCTATATACATCAAAGTTAACACTTCACATTACCACACTTTTCAATATACCTTTTTTTTACAACTTTGTATACCTACATACATTTACATATAGCACACATATGCCTTTCTTATAGGTTATTATGAAGAAAAGTTAATTATTAGCTTTTATTAACTCATTACATCTTCTTTTAGGCCAACATAACATCATAATTTCAATACACACACACGCACATACATATTCAAGTCATTAATAAGATATTCATAATATTCATACTTTTTACATTCATACCTTGCTACTGGAATTTATAACAATAAAGGTTATACACATACACACATATATGATATCAATTATGATCACACATCATATGTCTTAACAATTTATGTATGTTTACAATGTCTTATGTTTCTCTTTAGTAGATTATTTAATACATTAATTAATGAATTTCTTTTTCTTGCCCATAATCAATAGACAACATTCTTGAAACTAGATAATAAGATAAAATAGGCCACAGAGACTTCATAGAGGAGAATAATCAAAATGGGCCATAGAGGCCTCATGAAATAAACTTGAAGGCCTTAATCTCAAAAGTTTAATATGATCTCAAAGGCTCTAGTTCAAGCTTAAAGGCTTTAGTCCCATACTAAGGTACCCTAGCAGTTTCTAAACTCCCTAATTGATCGATCAATCTATCCAGACTAGGTTGTCTACATTCATATGGACATTTTCAATTCTTAAATTTTGTTACAAATAGTTACACTTATTTTACATAAAGCAAATTAAGCATATATCATACTTTGCATTACATTAACCTTATATAGTGATTTATTCTTAAGGATGCATTATGCATCATCATATTCACATTTTAGGTCATCCGGCCATATATCATCATAATAATGAGATCACTTTTTTCTCATAAGGCCTTTTGGTCATCATAAAAATAAAACAAAGCCAATATGTTCATCACATTAGCATACTTATATTATAATATATAATAAATTGTACATTGCATCTCATACCATAACCATTATTCATCACATGAAGCATCTATTTCCATATCTCATTTTAGTTCATCACTTACTAATACATATACCCATAATCATGGTAATTTAAGATTTCACATAACCACTTAAAATATTTCTTCATACATAGTAAGTTTTAGCCACATATAATACGATAATTCCATTATTTCCTTTATTTGGTAAACAAACATTATTAGCATACAATAGGCCAAAGATTCCATTTACTAACATCTTAATCACTTATCACATATAATATCATTTACCTATTTCTAGTTACCATACTTATTCATACATATATTTGTGATCATAAAAGTCTTAGAGTTAGCATGTCAACTTATATCATGTTCATATACTATAGTTATAAACCGCTAAACAACATTTACATGCTTTTACATATCTAGCATATTTTAATTTCAACATAGCCACATATTTCAAATTCACATACATAAACCATTTCAGCTCACAATTCATTTTAAACACTGATTTTCATACTCATACTTACTTTAATGTATCATTGTAAATCAAATTCCTCCATTTATGGTTTTATAATCACATATTTAAGAGTTCATATGCATAACATGTTAACATTCGATATGAGCAAGGATATCAAATATGCTTTCTAATTTAGACTTGCAAATAAAGATTCCATTTCCACACAATTTAGTCTTTTTCTCATTGTACACACTAAGCTTAACATTTAGCTATTTGTATTTTGAGTTCAAAAAAACTACTCATTAAAATAGATTTGTACATAATTTCTTTACTTACACATACATTAGGCTTATACTAGTGATTTCTACCCATATCTCCTAACTTATTATTTTACCATAGTTCCATTTTAGTGTCAAATGACTTAAAACACATAAATCATTTTCTAAAACTAAACTCACATAAAGATTTATTTATATGATACTATGAGTACATTTATAATTCTACTAAATAAGGGAAAAGTGCCTATCGACATACTTTTCTCAAATTTGAGCCACACATGATTTGACCTAAATAATCACTCACACACTTTATCTAATCTCAACCTTTCACATCTCAAGCAACATACATTATACATAGATATACATATTGCAAGTTCATAAGTGACATATCATCTCCATGTCAACATGCATATTTTCATTCATGTATAACATATATATTATTTATTAATTAAATATCACGTAGGCACATGTTTAAATTTATTTAACTTCTAACTAAATTATAAATCATATCGAGTAAATGAAACTAAGCTTTCATACATAATTCACATATACCATATATAATTTACACACTTTAGAGTTAAAATTCTTAGATATACTTACCTTTCAAACCAATTGTGACATCCTAAGGACTATTTAATTTAGCTAACTTGAATTCTATAACTTGAGACTTAATGACAATATTAGAACATTAACAAATTGAATGGAATTTTTTTAGGGGAGATGTAAATAATTATAAACTTATTATGTAATAAATGTAAGCAAGATAAGAGTTTAAGGGGGGTGTAAGTGAAAATTAGAGCAAAGAAGAGGGACTTAGAGTAAAATGAGGGACTTAAGTTAGTTAGGCTTTCAAAATGTAAAGGTTTGGTTTGGCCTCCTTACAGTATATAAAAAAAAAATAAAAAGAAAAAATGAGAGGGAATGAGGAAGAATTAGGTGACTTCCTTATCTTTTCTTTATTTTAAGTGGGGTAAGAATAGAAGGAATGGTGGTAGAGGAAAGAAAGAAGAAAAATGAAGAAGGTGGAAAAAACAAAAGCAAAGAAGGAGATTAACAACAGTAAATTCATGGAACTAAGATTGTAAATTCCATCATGAAATTATAAATTTTAGGAAAAAAGGCATGTTAGTGTAGATCATTTACAACTTAAGGACTGTAAGAGGGAAATGAACATTCTTAAGTAACAAGGTAATATTTTGGTTTCTATTCAATTTTTCTACATAATTCCTTTTCCCCTCAGGTCAGTTCACATTGAAATACAAATTTTGCTTGTGAATTTGATGGAATTAATGGGAAATTGAGAGAGGAACGGTAGAGAGACTAATTTGGGTTAACGGTAAAGTTGAATTCATTGAGATTTTCATGAATTATTTTTAAATTTAGTTAGAAAGGATTAATGGTAAAATACCCTTTAATTAAAGTAATACATTAGCTTAAACAACATTTTTAAAAGGGAGAAGTGGGTGTGTTATAGCAAAAGCTATAGCAACATAAGAAGAACTTGATATTTTATTATTAGGTATGTCATTCCAAATCTTTTAGTTTTCTTTAATTTCTAGAACTTTATCATTTTATATATACTAGTTCAAAAGGTAGTATTTGAGAATTAAATCAAACCCAAAGTTATGAAGCAAATGTTATTAAATTTCTCTTAAATAGCAAGTAAAAAACTAGAAATTGGGTTGATAGAATTGTATTTATATGGATCTTATAGAATTTAAGGGTGACAAAGATGTATATGGATGAGATTTAATAGCATTAAATTTTAAATGGGTGTTAAATAGATAAGGTGGAAATAAAATGTAAACACAAGATACTGGTTAAAATGTTGTATCAATTTGTAGAAATTTACATGGGGAACGGCTAGTGCTATTAATAGATCTAAGTAGGAATATGGGTAATATGAAGGGTAACGACTAAGTAAATTTAGTTAACTTTAGGCACCTTGGGAGGATAGCGATAGATGGTTTGGTGCAGCAAGCTATAATTAGTTAGGTAGCACGGAGTAGCTGCTGTCAATAAAAAGAGGCACATTTTTATTAGTTTCTAGTTCTATATTTTTATGGCTAAAAGAATTAGCATTAGAGTGTTATGGGAGATGCAAGTGTGTAGTTAACTAGAATAGTTATGAATCAAGGACTTTAAAGTGATAGAAATAGGCAATTTAAAGTGTTGCCGTAGGAACAATAAGCTTGTTACTACAAACTTTGTAAGTTATACATAGGTAGGACTTTATGAGAGTAAGATGGGTTAATATCATGGTTAGACTAGGAATTATCGTATGTTTAGAGCTATGCTAGATAATAAAGTTGAATGACACAATTGTCTTTAAGAGGTGTATAGATTTTGACATGGAACAAAATACTAAACATAGGAAAGTGATGAGAATAGAATATGAGTATCTTTGATGTGACTTGCAAGTAGTTAGACAGAGGAATGTTAGTCTGGACTTACCATGAATGTATGTAATATTGAGAGAGAGATAGGTTATGCCTTGACACTAGATATATATAGACACTAATTAATGAAAATGGTTTAACTATGTAAGTGGGAATATAAACATACTATTTTATGCTTGAGGTGTAAAAAAGAACTAAATAGTCATTGCCTTAAATTTATACTCTTCTAGATTAATCCAATTAAAATGCTTGAATTATAAGTCTTTACCTTCGGGTAGCTTGCCCCTATCAGTAGAGAGGTGAGTACTCTTAGTTTCTTATATAAAGCTTATACTCTTTATAATAAGTATATGCCATCTTAAATAAGTATTGCCTATATATATTGACATGATATATATATATATATATATGCACATTTTGGTTGATGCGATGAGGTATATGTAATTATACGTATGTGCTAGTGTATATGTCATAAATAAATGAATTGCCTTGCATGAGTGCACTACTTTGATTGCTTACTTGTGGAACATTAATTAAATATATGAACTAGGTATATAAGCACAAATTCCTAAAAGAATGTAAGAGAGTTCTTAAGTGTAAAGGTGTCTTACTTTTACATGTTAATTAATACAATAGAGAGATAAAATAATTTAATCAATAAAAAACATAAAGCATAATTACTAAATTAATTGAAAAAGGCCTATTAGCATATACAGCTAGGGTAAGCATATAAGCATAACTTAAGATATAAAGTAACCATGTGGGAGACTAGGGGTTTGTAGCATTTGATCACAAGTAAGAATTCTGCAAATGTAAATGAGTTTAACTACCTTTGTGTTAATAACATATTTAAGTGGGGAAGGGACTAGGTATGGTTATTTTACACATTCAAACCCATTTTAGGTTTAAGTTAGTTATATCATTTACGTTATAAAAAGATTGAAATACATGGTAAGAAAACTATATAGGAGTTATAGATAGAATAACTATAGTTTATGCAGGTGAATTCAAAAGTATGATCTTGCTTTTTAAACTAAGATACCAAATGAGATCTTCATATTTAATGTGTACCATAATGAATAGAACTAAGGGAAAAGGGTAAGAAAATTGCATAGAAAAGGTAGTGGGGAGGATGAAGAAGTGCTCTTGAGTAAGTATCCCAACTTTTCCTAATGTTAAGGGAATTGAGCATTCCATAAGTAATTATGTTTTAAATCAAACTGAAGACTTATTTTAGCTACACCTAGCATCTAATACATGTATATGTTTAAATAATTACCTAATTGTAACACCGTGATGTGAGGAAAAATGCTTGGAAAATAATAGTAATGTATGTTGAGTCAAGTACAAAAATTGTAAGACTTCGTCTAGTAAACAAATAGGGCTTCTAGGTTCCCTATAAATTATATTCAATAGGACTAAGGGAGAATTTAAATGCAATCATATTTTCACATAAATGAATTTAATAAGTCAATTTATGACATTAGTTCATTTAAAGTTGTCTTCTTATACTCAATAGAAAGGTAAGTACCTCTAAACTCTTATGTGAAGATTATGCTCGTAGTAACATGTATGTGTCATCTTATATAAGCCCCTTTTTGCATATTGACTTCCTTAAGATTAACATAAGTTAAAAATACATGCATATATATTGGCATAAGGGGGCATAATGTATAATATAGCCATATATAAGTGTTAGTGTATATGTTATAAAAGGGTAAGGCACTTTGCATGAGCATCACATTGTGGCTGTATAAGCATTAAACATATAATTAGCATGTGAGATTGAATATATGTTTCTAAACCTGTACATAGGTGACTTTTGTCTATCTTATGGAATTATAAAGAAACTCCTAAGCCTGACTACAATATGTTTAAGAAAGATTTTAAACATTAACTAGGATAATGGAGAAACCAATCATAATATACATAATATCTAAAAAGGCTTGTAGTAAACCTTTACAAAATCTAGGATAGGATAGCTTGGGCATGTTAAAGAGGGGAATTTATACAAATTTACTAGTGAGAACATTTGCACTAGTGCCATATGAGTTATTAAAGTCTAATGTAGCCTAAACACATAAATCTTATGTTTAGCTTTAACCTCGAAGTGCAGCAAGGGGGTTAGGTAAGCCCACCCTTTTGTCATATTTCATTTTTTACATATCATGTACCCACTTGTCCTTCCTTAAGGTCATTCTGGGAGAGTTTTACTAAAGGCTCGATGAACCTCAAATATATATAAATTAAAAGGCATTAGTATCATATCACAATGTATTAAGATTACAAATTATGAGATAAAGTAAGTTATGCTTATGTTGTGAAAGTTCTACTTGCTTAATGTAATTTCTCCAGTGAAAGCACATAATTAATGAATACAACATGGTTATATACACCTAAGTGCAACTTGAATGTATAAGACATACAGAGTATTGGTAGCATATGATGCAAGACTATTGCTAGCAAATGAAATATGTATGTCTAGTCCAGTAATATATTGTATTAAGCATGTACAAGAAAATACATGCACACAATTAGTATACATGTATATGACGTGCCTTATTTTATGTAAATACCTTTATTGGATACTATCTGGATGGCTATAGTCGTGGTATTCCTTAAGTGCAACACGAAAACTTTTATAATGTGAGTTGTTAATTGTGGCTATTTGTCTTGAATGTAGGTTATGGGAGGATGCTGAGAAGGACACCTATGTTACATAGTCTTGCCCAGGAATTTACTAAGCCTTGATGTTATGAAGAATCATTAAATAGAGACTGTAGGAGTATCTTATACATATTATATACATTTTTATATGTCAAAAGTAGTATAATTTTGGTTTGTAGCTATAATTGCATAGCACATCATAGATGGATAGCTCACTATAAATGTAAACATAACTTAAAACTAGTGTGATCCACTAAGTGTGGCTATGTCACCCACACTTCATGGTGGGACTAGAAAGAAGGACATGCATGTGTTTTAGGTTGATGTGTCTGTAATTGCATGTATGATGTATAGGGGAGTTACTTACATAATATAAATGAGTCCACCCAAACTAGATGGGTTAGATATGTCTTTGAGTCATCATGGGGCTAGAGGGACCCTGTAACCTAATAACTTGTTATGTTATTATGTGCTTGGTGTAGAAATGATAGGTTAATGGTAGTTTTATATATATAGAGGTGTTTGAAGATAGGTGAAAATTTTTGGTAGGGCCTTTGAACATCCATTATATTGACAAAATTTTTGCTTAAATAAGCAATTTAGAAAAAAAAAGAAGGTATCTTTGTGTTTAGCAAGTTGTAACCAACCTTATTTCACCTTAGTATCGTGGCTAATCAAGTAAATAATAACCTTGCAAGTCCTAGGGAAACCCAGATAGTAACACTCTAGTTGGATACACAATTCTGTTTAATAAAGGGGGTGTTACATGAATTGATTCACTTGAGCTTAAATCCCCTTCTATTTCCTTTTCCTTTTCTTTTTTCCTTTTTTTCTTAACTCATATTTTGCTCATGTTAGAAAGAAAATTCAATAAAATTCAACATGCCTCCAAATCTCAATTTAAACTTATAAAACATTAATTAAAACATATTTGAGCCTTAGAAAAATGTCAAAATTCAAAAATAAACCTTTACCTCAATTTCGGGTACAATTCACTAAAAACACTCAATCCCAAATTTCACCTAAAAGAGGCCTTCATCATGTGGTTTATGGCATAAGAGGAGTATAACTTATCACAATTTGGTGTTTGAGAGGGAGAATTGTTGGATTGGTAGAAGAAAATCAAGCTCAAAGCTTGAAAATTCCCTTTAATGGCCAACACAACATAAAAGAAGAAGAAAAAGAGGGCTGCTGAAAATTGGGTCCCCTTAGGCAGTTAATATTGAGGTTTTTATACCTCTAAATCAAAGGCCAAGATTGCTTTCCCACTTGATCTAATGGTCCACATTTTAGAAAGCCCAAAAATCCCTTTTTAATCATATATAATTCCTTGTTATTTTGTTCCCCCAGTTCCATCACTAATTACCATTTGTAATTCCCAAAAATCTCATGTTATAAATAGTACTTCTCAAGATGTGAATACTATTTTTGAGATTCGGGTTACACTAATGCAAATGGATGGAAGTATTAATCATAATATAATTTTTGGTAAAATTTGAAGTGAAAACAAAATCATTAAGATAGTTAAAAATGAAAGCAAAGTTTTTATGGTAGTGTTTTATGAATAATGACCTAGTTAAAGCTGAACAGTAAAATATTTTGCTTTTGCTCAAAATAACCCTGGCTTAGTACAACCTAATACTCAAATATTCCAAATATTTTATTGGCATTGGAATTGAAATTTTTTATTATTGAGAAGTATTTTAAAAAAAATCGAGTAGAGTTAAAAGTTTTGATTTTAATCAAATTTTCAAGTTTTTCGAATATAGGTTTTTCAAGGCTTTTGAGTCTTATTTTAAGTGGTTTCATGGGATTTTAAGTGTCAAAAGAGGTTTTAGAGAACTAAAATAAATATTAAAAAGGAATTAAAAAAGTGATGGATTTTTAGGGCCTTTAGATTGAAAGAAGAATTATAACCATTGGATTGGGCAAGGTATAAAAATGGGTCAAAAGGGGGCTATGGTCATATTGCAATAGTGTCATCTCCCCCAGTTTTTCTCCCCAAACTCGACGGCATCCACCTCTCACACCCTCCTCTATTTTTCTTCTTTTTCAGCCAAATTATCCACAAGTTATACCTCTAAACCTCAAATTGGCCCCTTTAAAGCAAGATTTTAGCATATATTACAAGAATTATGGAGTAGAATGAGAGATTTTTAAAGATATATGTTAGAGTAAATAATAACATCCTTTTGTGTAAATGCTTATTACATGGTTTCATATTTTTCTAAAGTCCCCTATAAGCCTAAGAAGAGTTATTTTGAGTCAATTTTAAGCTTACAAGTGTATAGATTTTTATATGAATTTTTATGTCAAAGTGTGTTATATTTGTAGAGAAAGGTGATCAAAGTAAAGGGAAAGGTGAGAAGGAGTGAGAAAGCTTTAGAGATGTTAACAAACTCATTATAAGTGTATACAAAAGCATATGTCATTGTATGTGCATTTTAGTTGTTAAAAGTGTGTATGTTAGGGTTAATTTGGAATGTAAATGATGTAAATCCATGAATTATGTGCTTTAGTACTTATAATGAGTTAAAGGTATGAGTAGATGTCAATAAATGATGAGAATAAAGTGTTAGTGTGTGAGAACTTGTTTTGGCCAAAACTCTTACATGAATTTATGTGCATGTGTCATATGATTTATAAGCATCATGCTAAAAATTATGCCATATTAAGGTCATGATTAGATTTTTGACCTTACTATGCCTATAAAGATGATTAAATGACTAGAAAAGAGTGTATGACACTATGTGCTATAATGAACATAATTTATGCCATGATGTGCTAATATTTTAATAAATGAAGTTTAAGTATAACCGAAAAGTATTAAGACATGAAATGATGTTATGTGTCTTAGTGACACTAAGTTATACAATTACATATGGACCTAAGTGATGCTAAGATTTATAATTTGTTATTTGCTTTGTCCATTATAACATAGTAATTCCATATGATATGGTAAAGACAAGCTCAATTTATGTACGGTTTTGAATTATAAGTATAAGCCAAATAGCCAATAGGGATTATGTGGGATTATGAATACAAGAATTGAATGAAAAGATGTGTTAAGCTCATGACCAAGGTATGTATAATTTGGTGCATATGTGATATGGCCTTGCACATAAGAAAGAATGAGATGTAAACTTACATATCTAACTAAAAGGTTAATGTTACCCAAAATTGGTCGTATGTTGGCCAAATGATTTATAAAATGTACTTAAGCTATGTTATAACATGTGAAACTAAACAACATATGGTGATGGCCTATAATAGTCTGACAACCTAGTTTGGATAGGTTGATAGGCCAACTAAGGCATTAGTAGCTATTAAGGTACCACGGTATTTAGTTATCGCCTTCGAGCTCGTATTATGGCCTTATGGCCCATTTATGACCTTTGGGTCTATATCATGACCTTCAAGTTTGTATTATGACCTTTGAATCCGTATTATGACCTTTGGGTCCATATCATGACCTTTATGGTATGTTATGGCCTCTATGGCCTATTTATCCCATTATCCAATATCAAGATATTGTCAGTTAATTATCGGTGAAAAATTAAATTAAGTTAAACAAGTATTGTATAAAAGAAAGTAATTATTTAATGTTAAAACTTATGTAGTTGCATGAGATGTAGGTTTATTCTGCATGAATGTGTTAAAGGATGATCATATAATTATATCTTGCATAATGTTTCTTACATGTGCTTAATGAGCTATTATAAAGAAAAGGAATGACTGTATAATGAGTTATATGTTTGAATAATATATGTAAGCATGCACCTTTAGTGACATGATAACCATATAAAAGTAATGATGTTCTAAATGTATGTTTGTATGTGAGTTTAGCATATGCTATTATATGAACCACTAAGCTTTATGCTTAATGCATCATTATTTTTACAGTGTATGTGTAAAAGGTCAGATTAAAGCCAAAGCCTCCACAATAGTGTAGATAAAGACTAAAGCTTCTTTTTAGTACAATTTTGTAATATTATATGTACATCATGATATTAAGGGCACTTTAATGTTTGAAATTTTAGGAAGGGCCTAAACATGTTTTACTTTAGTTTTATACCATTTCAAGCAAAGGTTATTTTGTAAAATGTAATTAAACTAATTTGATGTGCATGGCTATATTTTATTCTTATAATTTTATGGATGTTGAGAATGTATGTTTTGAGATTATTTAATTTGATTTTTTAGGGTTTTCGAGTACGGTTTGTTTGGGCCTTTCAGTTCTCATTTCAAGCAATTTTATGCGGACCATAAAGAGATGTTATTAGGGTTTTAAATAGAAGGAATAATTTTTATAAACAATAAAAGTGGAGTTGGGAATTTTGAAGCCATTTTATCTTGAGTGATTAAATCATGGCCATTAGATTTGAAGAGTATAGAAGGGTCAACTAGGCTAATTTAGGTTAAAGACTAAGTAGTTTTCTTCCTTCCCCAACTCCCTAAAACCCGATAGCTTCCTCTATTTCCTATCCACCATTTTCTTTATTTCTCTCTTTCATTAAACACCTCAAATCAATATCTAAGCCCTATATTGGTGGTCATTAAGCATTCTTATGGCTAGTAAAGCAAGAAAGAGTGACTAAAAGTGGAGAATTGAGAGTTTTAGGGGTTTAATAAATAGTAACCACATTTGATGTAAGTGATTCTTTACAAGTTTTGACATTTTTCTTAGGTATATTTGAGTCCTAATAAAACTTTTATCAAGTTAATTTGATGATTAAAAGGATGTCATATTTTCTATTGATTTTTTATATGTATAACTTATTATGTTTATAGAGAGAAGTAAAAGAGATAAGGGAAAGGGTAAAAAGAAAGCTTAAAGAGGCTTTATTAGTTTCTTTGAACACTATTTGGTAAGTGTATCCAATGAATTATGTAGTTAAAGTGTGTGTTAGCATCATTAAGTATGTATGTTTGATGTAATAAATGTATATATGTTATGAGAATTTATGTATACTTGAATTGGTAGTTGAGTAATGATGCATGAGTGCCTAAATATGGTAAAAAAAGAATGGAGTTGATATATGTGTGCTTAAGGAATTGACTAAATGGATACATGCGAGTAAATGTATGTCTAATGTAGGTTAACATGAGTTCTAGCTTATACATAGGAGTAATGATGTGATTATGCAATAAGTATATGTCAGTATCTAAGAGAACTTAAAATTACATAATGCATGAATGGTATATCTAATAGTGACCATATCTATAGGCCAAATTAATTGAGGCATGACAATAGGTTATAATGTGAGTATGTTGTGTTAACCTCACTATTTTACATGGAAATAACATTAGCTAAAGTGAATTATGAAAGTAATACATGGCATAGAAATGAGTATGATTATAAAGTAGAGGTACAAATGTGTATGTAATAATGGTATGTAAAGAGGTAATTTTTGTTTTGAGTAGTGAAATCATTATTGGCATGATGTTAATATGTTGGCTGAATAGCCTAATGATGAGAGATATGGGTACCTAGAGTATTCACTAGAAATGATGTACGATATGACAATGTAATACAATGTAAGGCTTAAACCTAATGTGGTTATAATGTAAAATGCTTATGATGTCTCTTATGCATGAAAAATCTCATGGATATGAATAGTAGGACTAAAAGATAATAGTTACCCTATGTCTCTTATGTCATGAAAAATGTCTCTTATACAGATCAATTGGATTGATAAACTTGCTTAAATGTCAAGATTGTTATGTTTTTGTTTTGTTTGATGCTCAATTTTGTCATTTCAGTTTTCCATGGGTTTCACGACTCAAAAGGGTAATTTTTTAGATATTATTGATCCAAAAATATGTCAATAGCTACTATAAATGATTCAAAAGGGGTTTTGATTGATTTCCACAATTCAAGTTACAAGTGGTTCCACGACCAACTTGAATTTGTTTCTTGTGATCAACCGTTTGGAAATTTTTAATTAAATAAAATTCACTATGATTGGATTTTATATTTCTAGAAATAATATATCATGTATCATAATATAATTAATTGAATTAAATCAATTATTGTTTTATTTGGTCGATTTCCAAATTTATGGTGATGATGACATGTTGGCCAAAATTCCTAGATTAAATTGTCATTTCTAGTGGAAATTTGATTATAATCCTAAATTAAATTATTTTTCTAATGTGATTAAGACTTTAAATTGGTTAAAAGGATTATAATTGTTCTGATCTAATTGTGATAAGTGTTATCAAACTGAGATTGGATAAAGCCATCTCTTTTATGCGCATATCCTCTTACACACATAGAAGAGGATGTGTTTTCTTGCTTTATGCAATTTTATCATTTTAATTCTAAAGAGTTTAGAATTAAATAAACATGGAAATGTGATTTTATTATTTTTAATAGGATTAATTAAAATTAAATTGCATGATCAATATGATTCATTTTCCATGTTTAAATTAAGAAAATGTGATTGATGAAAAAGATAAACCAATACTAGTTTTATAAGTGTTATAATTCTAGAGATCAATCATAATCCACATTTTCAATATTTGATTCATGTGATATATTAGGTATGCATGTTAAGGGTATATAATTGGCATGATGACCAGTCATAGGCTAAAGACCAATATGATTGATCTACATTGCATGAATTTTTCTTTGGTGAAATTAGGAATGTCTCAACCTTTTCTCTTATTTCTCTTCTCATCTAATTTCCCTCACATGTAATTTGAGGCATTCTCAATTATATATAATGTAATTAGATTACACAGTGTTAGAATAGGAGAAAGAAATGTAAAGAGCAAAATAGAGAAGAAGGCCCACCAATGAGGTCCATGAAGAAATAGTTAGAATTATTCTTTATTTCTTTTTGGTTTTGTAATTCATGCATACTACCTAAGGTTCAACCTAGTTAATTTCCTTGGATCAGGAAATAAATGTAATAAAAGCCCATAACTAGGTTATATATATTTAATATGATTAAGTATGAATGCATGATTTAATATGATTAAATATGCATAAGCATGCTAAAGCATGCACCAACCATGAATGATGAGATTTAATTAGAAGAAATCCCTCAATAATATAAGACTTGCAAGCCTTCCTTTAATATGAGTTAAACTAAAGTTCTCTTTAGTATTAGGTTATTGAGCATACCCAAGCCCATGCTACATTAGATATGTTTAAATCATCTTAATGTGTTCATCTTAGCGTGATTATTAGTTTGTAGAGCATACTCACGGCTAAAAATCATGAAGCAAGATTAGGAAAATATGTATATGATACATATGCACCAAGTGTTGATAACCCAATGATCATTAGTTGCATATGATGCAATTGGCATATAATGTCTACCATTTAGTTAACGATTAGGTTTATTGAGCATACTCAAGGCTTTACTTAACCAAAATGGATATTGACCCGCTGGAAGAGCTTCTAATGGGCTTTTCCAAATCAAATAATGGGTTTATTGATTCGTAATAAAATAGTGGGAGTAATGCATAATTTTTAAAAACCTTAAAATTGTTACATACATATATATGATCATACTCTAACATGCTTTCATTTTCATATTAAACATCATCACCATAATGTCTTTTAACATAAATTTATGATCTATACTCAAGGCTAATAAGCTTACTAAATCTAATTATATATTGAGGAGTGAAATGCTAATCTATGTGATTAAGAGACCATTACCCACGGTCCCAACTGATGATGTTTATATTGACATGAAGTAGGCATATGTAAAGCACATGGAGGATATGGATATTACTTCTTATATCATGTTAGAATTCATATCTTCTAAGCTTTAAAAGCAGCATAAGCATATGGATGCTTTTACTATTCTACTACACCTCAAAGAGTTATTTGAGGAGTGGAGTGGGACCAAGAGATACAAAATCTCAAAGGCCCTATTCATGTGTAGAATGGTTGAGGGAACTTCAGCCATCTAGTATAGGCTGAAGATAAATAGGTAAATAGAGTAGTTGGTAGCTTTAGGATTCGTGATAGATGTGAAGTTAAGTATAAACTTAATTCTACAAAGTTTGCTTGATAGTTATGTAGCTTTGTGCTTAACTATCAGATGAATAAGATTTCATCTACTAT
>CANXYI010224391.1:0-18068 GCA_948208565.1 Hura crepitans | reverse complement strand
TAATGTATTAGATTCACCATTAAGTTTTATACTCAATGTACCAATATTTTGGTGTCTAGGTTACAAAGGTAAGTAGTTTAGCCTCAAAGGTCATGCAGTGTAAAAACATTAACTGTAAAGGTTACATAAAAGTCTTTTTCTTTATTATTTTTGTTAGCACTCATGTAAACACTATAGGTTATGGGTTTAACATCCTTAGAGGTTACTTGTGTCTATATATATTAAAAGGATAGGTGTGATGTATATAAATAGGTTATTTATCTGAATGGTATATTTTTCTATGGCTTATTTTTATGAGTATCTTGTAATTATAGGCTGAGGCCTAGTGTGATTATGAAATGTTATTAATGTGTGATGAGAATACTAAGGGGACTAGAAGGGTTCAGGAGAAAGAGATAGGTTGATACTATTATAAAAGTGCTTTTAGAAGTGAAAAAAATTTTAGAATGTCACTTGGGAAGCCATTGTGCTGCCTAATTTTTTGTAACGTGTAAAATATTTGGTAAATGGGTTTTCTGTGTTTGTTACACCTTATATAAAAAATGATTAAGGATTGAACTAAGGAATATAGCAATAATTGATAAATTTTTGAAATAGTCTTTGAAGTGTTAAGAAGTGCACACTTAAAGCATTTTTAGGATAGGTGACCTAGTAGAAAATTCATCACCTATCGGATTTCTTAGGAGTTCTAGTAAGGGGTGTCACATATTTGTATAAGACCTATATGGCATAGTATTTTGTTATCTAGTATTGAGATTTTTGTCCATTTATTATAGGCATTGATAAGTGATTAACAAATAGCTTAAAAGATACAAGAAAAACTATATGAGGATTTGGTTAAATGAATACTCAGGGATAAAGTGATTTCTAGGAAGCATAGTGGTAATATTAGATTATATATGGTTGTTCATGTGTGAACTTAATTGCATAAATGCAATGACGCAAAAATCCCGACTCTCATTAATAGTACTTCTCGAGATGAATATTGCTTTCCAAAACCCGAGTTGCACAAAATGTACTGATAGGGAGTATTAATTACAAGAGAATTTTAGGCAAAGTTTGAAGCTAATATGAAGTCATTTGGATGGTTAAAAATGCTAATTAAGATTTTATGACTGTCTTATGAATAGTGTCGCAAGCAAAATAGAATTGTAAAACAAATAAAAGGTTGCTCAAAATAATCAAAACATATTACAACTTGATACTTAAATATTCTGAATAGTCCAATGGCTTTAGAATCAGAATTTTTTGAGTTCGGGAACTATTTTTACCTAATTTTTAGGACATAAAATATATTAATTTTTTGAGTTATTGTTAGAATTTGGGCTTTTGATTTTAGGAGAATTTAGGGCTTGAATTTATGGAATTTTGGGGACATGAATAGGGGAAACCTGTACTTCTATCAGTTGTAATAATTTTTCGAAGGAAAAGGAAAAATTATTTTTTGAAAAGTATAAATAGGGAAAATTTTAATTTCCACTTGTTCAGACCATAACATCATCATCAACTCCTCTATACACAAAAATCCCATCCCTTTTCTCTCTCCCTTTCTTTTTGTGATTTCTACCTCCACAGAAGGACCCACTATGCAAAACTATACCCAAAAGGATGAGCATTTTAAGACAAGTCTGTGAAAACAAAAATCATTGGGTACGATGAAGTAATTTGGGAGAAAAATCAAGAAGAATTTTGAGGTGAATAGTAACCTTCCCACTCTCGAGTTTTCCTTTTTTGCAAATTTTAGTTTTCACAAGTTCCTTATCTGTTGTAAAGCACATATCTAGGCTCAGAATATTTTGCTGAATTCTAGATTATTTTATATTAATTTTTTTATTTTTGTACCCTTTTGTATTTATAGGCAAAATGACAACTGCAGCCTCTTAAGCCAAGGAAAAGGCTTAGGTCAACTTCGGGGGTCTTGTACAACTTTGTTGGGTATGTGTAATCACTTTAACTTAGCTAAATTGCACATTTAATGAATTATATGCATTATGTTCATAATGGTCATTAATGGTATTAAATGATTAAAAATATAATAAATGTTATAACTAAAATGTATGATTAGTGAGATGATAAATGCATGATATGAGATGGTTTAGTGTGGTTATGAGTGATGGAACATGCAAAAAATGTTTATATTAAGTTATTAATGCATTATGTGGGATAAAAATTGATTATGCCATGTTTTGTACCTTACGCCTAGAATTACATGTGTATGGTTGTAGTATGATTCAAACATGTATAATGGATGTAATGTATAATAGAATGCCATAAAATAACTTGATATACCAATATGCAGCATTATGCCTACTTAAAATGATAAGTGCGATAATATGTGGGCGCATGTTCTTGTTAATGTGAAAACATTGTATGTGCATGAATGTAATATGCTAGTATGCTTAAAATGGATTTTTGACATATTATGTATATATATGTGTTATAAATGCGTGAAGAGGCTATGTGTGACCATTTGAATGTGATTATTAGAAAATGCCATGAAATGGTTGTTTGTGTTGATATTTGTGCTTTTATGGGACATATTGATTTGTTGTTGTTTTCAGATGCCATTACACCTAGGAAATAGATTCTTCGAGTGTAAAGGACATCAATAGGCTTAAGTTAGAATAATGATATATTTAAGCCATGCAACGGTGCAATAAGGCTGGTGATTTTAAAGTAATATAATATTCAAAAGTGAAATTGGTCAATTTGACACATTATAACATGTTTAATGATGCCTATATAATTAGACAACCTAGTTTGGATAGGTTGACTGATTAACTAGGATTGAAGTGGCTGCTAGCATACCTTCGGTTATGAGACCTATGGGTTATTGATTTACATGTCGATGGGCATGAGAGCCGTCGATGGGCATGAGGGCCTTCGAGCCTAAGTTTGATTCTACATATGAGGATGTTAGAGCCTTTAGGCCTAAGATTATGTACCGATGGGCATGAGGGCCTTCGAGCCTAAGATTTACATACTTAAAGGATATGAGAGCCTTCGGGCCTAAGTTTTACGCGTCTATAGATGTGAGAGCCTTTGGGCCTAAGTCTAAGGATCAATGGATGTAAGACCCTTTAGGCTTAAGTATACATATCTATGGGTACGAGAGCCTTTAGGCTAAGTAATTTCATTATCCAGCCTTGGTTAGTTCTCTTATTAATGTGGGCATTAGTTAAACAAGTAAAATGGCTCAAAAATGCATAATTTGGTTTTATATGTTAAATGACACTAATATGTGATATGTGAACTTAATGAGGTCTAATGGCTTTAAACCAGTCTTAAAGTGTCTAAATGTGTTTACTAGCATTTAAATGGCTTTAAATGATGAATGTATGTCATTTTAACTCAAAATACTTGTATGGAAAATAATATCTCTATATGACCTATAAGGTGACTAAAGCTATAAGCATATTCCTTAAGCCTGTGGGCAAAGAATTGGTTATTTTAGAGCTTGGTAAGTTTCTTAAATAAATACTTATCATGTGGGAATTATTAATGCTATGATTATGATAATGTTGGGAAAAAGAGCCTTAGGGTGATTTTGGACTTTATGACTCGAAACACCTAATATAATGTTTCTTGCAATGCATGGTTATGGTATGGCCATTATAGACACCTCACCTTAACCTATGATGATAGCCAGAGATAAACACTAAAGCATAGCATAAAACCATCAAGAGGTAGGTTTGCACAGACCCATTGAACCATATCTGCATGGACTAATAATGTGAACAGGCCAAAGTCCAGCCCAGGAGGACCATATACCAACATATCAAAAAGCCTAGTCCACGCGGAGTAGTATGGATAAGTCCACACGGACTTGTATATGGGAAAATCACTCTGGAGGGAGAATCCTACCTATTCAATTTAGAAGCTAGAATCCTTTAAGGATTGGACTCCTTTCTAGATGAATAGGAGGAAAAACCTAAAGAGGAGATATAAATACTTATCTACATCAAAAAGAAAAGGGGTTTAAAAAATTACAACCACAAAAACATACATTCAAATGGCAAAAAATATCCAGGGGCTTGGAGGGCTTGAACTAGGAGCAATTTACACCATCTTTACCTAAATCCTAAGGCTTTTATGCTATTGTTTAAAGAGACTTCTTGTCTAAATAATATCTAAGGTCTATTAAAGGTTTTTTTTATGTCTTATAGGCTTATAATCTCTAAAATTGATGTATAAGTGAGGTGGTACTTTGTTATCCCCACTTCTATTCTTGATGATTAGGCCAATCATAGTGATACATAAGATGTAGAATAAATTCTTATAGCCAATGTTGAGCACACTACATGATATTAATGATCATCACATAGATCTGATCATGTGAGCAATTAGGTCTGTACAGACTTAGTTCTTTTAAGCATAAGCATATAGGTTAGTCCGCACAGCCTTCTACCTTTCATAAGAACGTGGCAAACTGGTCCGTATGAACCAACATCTAGTAAGAATGATTCTATATTTCAAAGCACTTTGCTATATGATAGTTGATTAATTTGAATTAATATATTCGTATGTTAATAGTTAAAGCATGTGATTGTTTGTATGAGACTTAAAGGTAGTCCGCACAGACTCCCTATCATAAGGGCTATACATCCGCATGGACTTATACATGATGAGTTACATGATGGTTCCTTAGAATATGTTTTGTTTGCATAATCAATAGCCCTCAAATAATTTCTTTTAGATATTTCAATATTCTTTTTATCATGTGCTAATTCTCATATAGCCATGTGCTAATTCTCATATAGCCTTGGTCTAACCTTGTTTCGCTTTATTATTCTTTGAGTTATCAATTCAGCCCCCTTACTGGATTGAAAGACAGAACGAACTTAACCCTTCGCTAAAGATGGTCCGCACGGACTAAGAATAGACCTCCCTAACATCCATATGGACCAATTGACATACTAATGAGACCATTCGAATCTTTGGATTATTTCTTTTGGTTTGGTATTATTTGCACTTCATTACTCAGTTTTGGGTTGTAATAGTTAGTAAAAAACTTGTTTTGTGTGCTAAAACCTAAATTTCTCATCAAACTATTTTATATACAATTAACCGGCATTTTCTAATAAAATGGATTTGTATTTCCTTAATAAAAAATCATAATCGCTAAATGTATTTCAATAAAGGCCAATCTCCTAGAGATGGGAGTTAGGTAATTACTACCAATTCCTATTGAATTATGGGTAGTTGTCAGTTCAATTAACAAATAATGACTGACCTACTTTTAAGATGTATATATATGTATTTTATTTCATAAATATTGCAATTTACTTCCTTACATAAAAAAGTGATACAATTTAAATTAAGAATCATGCATGCTTGATTTATAAAGGAATGATAAATGTTACAATATACATGGACAACATATTATTAGGGCATAAATAAGATCTAAAATTTTGAACCTTTCTGGTATAGAAGATCAGAGGTCTTAATGTAAGTTTAGGTGGTAACTCCACTAACCACTCTCATCCTTGGTAAAAATATTATAATCTCTATATTAGCGTACATGCTTATAAGATGATGATATGACATATATTGTGTACTATAGCCTATTAACATGTGTTTTATGATGTTATGATATATTTTTAGCATGTATGATATCTAAAGGCTCGGTTATGCTTGAAATATACATGTTTACATTGAAGTCATTGAAAATGCATGGTTGTGATTTTAAATCCGAAAATGGCTTATGTGCATTATGGACTTGCTATAACTAACCTTTTATAAATTAAAGTGATTAGACCTATAAGCAAAAGCTTAGCACATTGCTTGTTTGAAATGCATAAGTAATAGGGTAGTAGATTATATCCAAAGCTTATACATATCAGGAGACATGAAGATAGCCCCTACATGGGTATTTTTGTACCTTTTGCAATAGTAATAGTAATGATAATGTAAATGTAATGTTTAAATAGTTAGTGTGCTCTTGTGATCCTAGAGGAATTGGGTTTAATTTACATTTTGCAATGAGTTTTTGCATTAAATATTTTAACTAAGGAATTTATTTTTCTGTTTCTCGCATGTTGTGTGTTGACTAATGATATTGCATGTGAGATTGTTAATTATAGAGAGCCTAAGGCTCATTGTGTTTATGTTGTGATTTAGAGGGTCAAAAGGACCAATTTGAAATAGAGATCAATGTATTGATTATATAGAAGTGTTTTCTAATAGGTAAAAATTTGGGAAAGTGTCCTGGTACAGACATTATGCTATTGGATTTTCGACATGATGACCCTAATGTTTACCTTTATTTGTGTGCCAAAAGGTTTTCTTGATGTTTTATTTCATTTTCAAGTCAAGAAATGTTGTCTTATATAAAAGTTTTAAATTTTATGTGATTTTGGATAATGAAACTAGATATCGTTTTGCATGTGTGAATCCCTCATTCGAGTTCGGTGTATAGATCGGGCGGAGGGCACCATAGTACTTCTCCCTCTATGGCTCAAAAAATAATTCTAAGTGTAGGCCCTATTCCCTTGCAAGCAATTTTAGACTTTGCCCATAAGTTCACTGTTATCTTTATGGAATGGGCTAAGTGCATACTGCTATGTATCCTTAGCCATTGGTTAATAGTTACTTTCAAGGTTAGGCTTTGTGATTTTAAGGTTCTTTAATTTTTTATTCAAATATATTCCATTTGTAATCCTTTTAATGTCTTTCTAGCTGAAACCATTCAAGGATTATATGTTCTAAAGAAAAGAGACATTAACTTTACAGCTAAGAGCGTGCTTCTTTTACAAGTATGCATAAAGAGCCTTCGCAGGTTTTCCTTTTATCATTTATTATTATTATTGTTATTATTATTATTATTATTATTATTAATTTTTTATTTTAATCTTAACTTTTGCCTAGTGTGTTTATGAAGGTTTTCACACTAACGGGTTTGCCTAATTTTTGCTTAGGTGGTCCTTTATGGATTTTGCATCCTAACAACCTTCTCTTTTTTTTTAGATTTGGTTATAAGAGAAACTAAGGTTACTTGTACCTCCTTCTAAAAGGCTTTAGGTAAAATATGCTGTGAATCATCATTATGAAAGGAAGCTTGAGAAAAGGTTTGATACTCATGATTAGTGGTTCGCATGGCTTGGCACTATTGTTGAAATATGATGGAGATGTCCTTGGTAGAAGATTACTTATTTTTCCCAATCTTGTCATTCAGTCATGTACTTTTGATTAGCTTAAGACATGCTACATTCTATATTCCTTCTCAAATACAACAGCAATTTAACCTATTGGAAAGAGTTCCTTCTAAGCCTTTGTGATTTTAATGTGGACTTCTAACACACCATTTCTTGCACTCTTTTCTTGACTTATAGAGACAACATGCTATCTTGAGAGAGGTGCATAATTATGGAACTAGCAGTGTTAGTACATATGATAATTACAAAGCATGGATTATGGGCATAACTAGAGATAATAGGACATTAATGCTAAAGAGAAAATGTGAAAATGACACTTCTACATCTAAAAAGAGAAGATATGTTTAGAGTTTAATCATTTGTATGACCTTTCTCAACTTAATAGAAGTTTACATGTCAATGATCATGACTAGAGCATTTTTTATATTAATTGCATTTGAAACCAAGTTGTTTAATCTTAGAAAATATATTAATTTCCCATTGATGATTTTACTATTACCAATCAGCCTTTGAAGGTTTTCTTGATTGGACATATTCCCTTAGATCCCCTAATTTTTACATGAAGTGCCTGTTAGGTTTTCACCTTATCAGGGTGTCCTAATTTTTACCTAAGCCACCTTGCTTAGGTTTTTAACTTAGCAGACTTACTATTTGTTTTCAAGAGAAGTACTTTTTAAGATTGTCTATGTTGATAGGTTTTGAGAACTCATTGCCTTCTAGATCTAAGATCTTGACACCTTTACATTTAAGCATCTTCTTAACTAAATATGGGCCTTCCTAATTGGGCTTGAATTTTCCTCTAGGATATATCAACAAAGGTATGTTTTTTTAATACTAAGTCATTTTCTTGAATATGACTAGGCTTGACTTTCTTTTTGTAAGCTCTAGCAATTCTCTTTTGATATAACTACATGTGATAAAAGGGCTCTAAGTCACTTTACATCCACCAAGGCCAACTGCTCGTGTATGTTTCTACCCCGTTCTACTTTTGGTATATTTGCCTCTAGAACTACCCTAAGTGATGGTACCTCAATCTCTATTGGCAGTACCACTTCCATCCTATATACTAATGAATAAGGCCTAGCTTGAGTAGATGTAATGACAGTTGTTACGTATCCTTATAGTGCAAAGGGCAACATGTCTGCCTAATCTTTATAAGTAACTATCATCTTTTGCAAAATTTTCTCGACATTTTTGTTAGCTATTTCAACTGCACTATTAGCTTAAAGTTGATATGGAGAATACTTATGATGCTTAATTTTGTATTTTTGCAAAATTTCTCTAGTCACATTCAAAAATTATACCTCATTATCTAAGATGACTTGTTGTGGTAACTCGTATCTGTAAATGATGTTTTTTCCAAAAAAAATTTTACTGTTTACTTTGCCCCTAATTTATTAAAAGTTTTAGCTTCAATCTATTTCCTAAAGTAATCAATTGCTACCACTATTTATTTATGTCACTTCGTAGCTGACAAGCTTATTTCCCTGATTATGTCAATGTCCATTTAGAAAATAGCTAAGGAGATGATAAACTAGTCAAGTCATTGGGTGGAAGATGACTTAGGTTTCCATAGATCTGGCATTTGTGACACTTTTTGACAAACTTATAGTAGCCCATCTCCATAGTCATCTAGTAATAACCTAATCTCATGATTTTCTTTATAAGGTTTCTTCCATTCATGTGAGGACAACAAACTCCTTCATGTACTTTTATAAGCATTTTTATGGGCTTCTGATTCGATTCTATGCATCTGAATTGAATCCCATCCCATTGTCTTTTGTATATCACTCCTTAAAATGAGATAAACTAAGTAAATAGATTTTGAAGAGCCTTTTTATCTTTTTTAGTTACATGTTTTAGGTATTGTCTAATTTTCTAGGTAGGTTGGGATGTCATGGTACCAGGGTAGGTCAAAGATGGTTTGTTTAGTTATAGAACTAACTATATTGGTGGAGGTTGGAAAACTCCATTTACTAAAATACATGGGTTTTAGTAAATCCTTTTTGGTGAGGTTTGATAGAGACATTAATGTGGCTAGGGCATTAATAACTTGGTTTTCTTCTCTAGGACTATGATGGAAAATGTAGTGGTTAAATCCTTTAAATAGGTCTATAAGTACCCTAACATACTTGCATAAGTTTTCATCCTTCATCTCTCAATTACCCTTCACTTGTTACACGACTAGCATCGAATCTCCATACACATCAACTACCTTTACCCCTAGCTAGTATAGAGTTTTAAGGCCATTAACACATGCTTCATACTCTACAACATTGTTAGTTGCTTGAAACTCTAACTTTCTAGCTTAGAATATCTAGTCACCTTTTGGATTGACGATTATTGTGCCTACACCTACACTTTTCCATTTGACTGCCCTATCGAAGAACATTTTCCATCCTTCTTATACAATTGCCCCCAAGTATTCATTTGGAAATATAAACTCCTACTACTTTTCCTTTATAGGCTGTTGTGCTAAAAACTCAGCTACTGCCCATCCTTTGATTGTCTTCTTAGTGACATTGCAGATGTTGAATTCTTGCAAGAGTAAAATCCATTGGCCTATTTTACCCACTAGAGGGGTGCAATTTGTAGGTACCTAAGGGGGTTGTATTTTTCCTTCGCCTCTATTTTGTAGGACTAAAAATAATGGCATAGCTTCTTTAAGACCTAAATAACTCCCAAATGTATCTTTTCTACTTCTACATATTTTTTTTCATAGGGGAGCAAATTCTTGCTTCGGTAATAAACTGCATTTTCAACTTCGACCTCATTTGCCTATGAAATGAGGGCTCCCATAAAAGACTCTTTGACTATAAAATATAAGGTAAGGGATTTACCTAGATTTAGAGGTCTCAAGATGGAAGGTTAGGTTAGGTATTATTTAATTATTTTGAATTTGTCAATCCTCATTCCATTCATTTGGCTAGCCTTTGTATAACAAATTGAATATAGGCTCGCACACTGAAGTAAGCTTAGATATAAATTGACTGATGTATTGTAATTTGCCTAGGAATACTCTGATTTCCTTTTTTGACTGTGGGGTAGGCATTTTTAGGATAACTTTTACCTTATCCAGATCCACCTTAATTTCATTCTTGCCATGAATCCTAACAACTTACCTGACATGACTCCAAAGATGCATTTCTTGGGATTTAGCCTTATGTTGAGTTGGTATAACCTTTGGAAAAACTTTTCTAGGGCTTTAAAATGCCTTTTCTTTCCTACAAACTTCCCAGTCATATCATCGACATAGACTTCAAGCTCCCTATGCATCATATCATGGAAAATCTTAGTAGCCATCCTTCGATAGGTTGCACCTGTGTTTTTCAACCTGAAGGGCATCACCTTGTAGTAGTAAATCACCCATTTAGTTATAAAAGCTATTTTTCATTTGTCAATTACCTTCATTAAAATCTAGTTATATCCCAAAAATCCATCAAGAAATGATTATATAGCTGCCATAGCCGCACTGTCAATTAGTACATCAATGTAGGGCAAAGGAAAATCATCTTTAAGGCATGCTTTGTTTAGGTCCTAATAATGAACACATATTCTAACCTTTCTATCTTTTTTAGGCACTGGGATGATGTTGCCTAGCCAAGAGGGGAAAATAATCTCCTCAAAGAACTTAGCTATGAGTAGTTTAACTACTTCCTTTTCTACCTTTTTTGCCCACTCGAGTCTCATCCTTCGACGCTTTTGATGGACTGGAGTAATATGGTTATAAGTTAGAATGGCATACTTAGTAACTTCTTGATCAATATGTGGCATGTTGTTGTAATTCCATGAAAAGATTCTTTCTTATCTTTTAAGCAATCTCTCTAATTTTTCTCTTTCATTAATAGTAGTATCATGGGAAATTAATATATTTTTAGGTTGTTTGTTTGTGCCAAGATTAAATTGATTAGTTTTAATGTAATTAATGTCAAAAATGATCATGTAATGAAAACTTGAATGCACACTACCTTTAGGAGAAAAATCACACAAATAAGCAAACTCATTGCTCATTTTGTCAGAAACAAAATTGTTTTCCTCAAAGAGGTCACAAAGATATAGTTCATCTATAAGCAAATTAGTATCTATATCTAGATTAGATGCATCTTTAGAAGGACTTGGGTAGACTTTTTTGATGGCTGGTAGCTTTGGAAAAACTTCTTCAGTCTATTAGATCCAAATAAGGCTGCCTGATTCCCACTCGACCACATCTATAAAGATTTTGAATCCTGGCTTGTAGCACCCATTCAATATTATAGGTTCTAAGGTCCTATTAAACCTTGTATCCTTCTTTTTTTATAAAGTAATCTACTAAAAAGTTACCTTTTTTTGGGTTCCCCCCTTTGTTTGGGTTTAGCCCAAACCATTTGTATCTTTTCTGGGTGTATAATTACATAAGATTAGTTATGCCTTGCAAAATTTTCCTTAAACTAGCTTTGGGAAAGAAGTCCATTTTCTTCATCATTATAGACATAGTAAGGTTTATATAATCTTTATAAATTCCCACAATGTGAAACCCAGTGAAAGGCTAGTTAGTGATAGCTAAGGTAGGGATAGCATGATCAATTTCAGCCTTGATGGTGACAACATTACCCTTGTACGGGAACATAATCATTTGATGTAAGGTGGAAGGAACTCTAGCCAGTTTATAGTACTGTAGTCTTCTTAGAAAGACAAAGAAAGTGGTTTGAATGTCAATTATAGTGAATTCAACTTCATCTACAATTGGCCTGACTTGAACCTTAGTAGTGAAAGACCCTTCAACATGCCTTTTTGTATTATCATAAGCCTTGATTGTGATACTCAAAAGTGTTAGATCTTCTTTTTTAATGCCTAAACCAGATAGAATTTTGGCTAGACAAATACACAAAGAGGAACTATTATTTACCATTGCACAACCAGTCTTTTTACCATTCACCTCGGCCTTAATGAAAAGAGGTTAGTTATGTTCCTTTCCTTATAAGGGTAGGTCTATATTTGAGAAGGTGATAAGGCCCGTCTTACCTGTTTTCATCACTTATACTAGTTTATTAGGGGTAGTGGTTATAGAGACTACAACTTGACCTATGGCTTCAACAACCTTCTGCCTATGGTCTTTTAATGACATTAGCAAGTCCCAAATGCTAATGTTGGCTTGAGTCTTTTTTAGTTACTTTAGTACCTCTTCGTGCTCACCCTCTTTAAGCTCAAGTTCTTTTTCAGGTAGGATCCGATCATTCTTTTCCACTCTAACTACTTCTCCTTTAACCCTGATAGGCTCTCTCTTTCCCTCTTTAGAATCTCCATCAGAAGATTCATCTCAGAATTTTCAGCTCTTCCCAGACTCACAATCACTCTCACTATCCCAAAAATTTGTCATAAGAATAGATTCACTCTCCCTTACCCCCTTATTAATCTCTTAGTCAAATCCATAGATCTCTCTAAGAACTTATTCTCTATGTAGTCCAAACTTAAGAAGGTATGTTGTGTGGTGTTTAGGTAATAGGTTTGATGAGGCTTTAGGATCAGGGATTTGTTTTAAGTTTATGAGGTCTTAAATGGCTTTATAGAAAAGTTTGCAGTTATCAGTTGAGTGTCCGATTCTTTGGTGATAGGCATAATATAAGCATGCATATAGCTTAGTGGTAATGGTCTATTTTGTGGTTGAGGTGGAAGTGATTGTAATTTTCCTTCTTTGGTTAACTTTTTTAGGCATCATGAAAGCGATTTACCTAAATTAGAATACCTTCTTCCTTGGACAGCATGCACATCCACTGCTTTAGTGGTGCCCTCTATACCACTGCTTGTTATGGTAGGGTTACTTGCTCTCTATATCACTTATTCTTGTAACTCACCTCTAAATCAATGGTAATGTCTTTTAGTTATACCCATGTTGTTATGCCTTTACTGGTGTGCCCATTTTTTATGTAGCTATTTGCATTTTTGATGAACATCTTGATCTGATCAATGTCCTCGGGCTTGTTTCTCATTTTCAAGATCTTCTCTCTCTATCTCTATAAATAATCAGAGAAGCTCTCATTTGGTTTCTACTTTACTAGTTCCAGAACCTTCAGGGTGATTTTTATGCTTGTATTATTAGCATACTGCTTGTTGAATGCCTGCGCTAACTTGTTCTAGTCCTCATTGACCCTCTTCTCTTAGTATTGATACCAGTCCAAAGCTTAGCTTGTAAAGGACATACTAAAGAAGCTCACAATCTGCTCTTTTGTCAAATGAGTAGCCCTCATGGCAGTAGATATTTTTTTAGATGGGTTCGAATGTCAGTAGTGCCATCAAACTTGCTCAAGTCTAACATTTTGAATATATGGGATATTGCCTGGTCGGGTCTCAAACTGATATCATTTAAGTCGATATCCTTACCCGTAGTCATCAACCGGCTTATGGCCTTTATCTTTTCATTTAACTTCTTTAGTTGATAACTCTCTATCAGCTTAAGAGGGGAACCTTATTATTAGTCTTGACGACCTATGGCACTTCATCATCCGAAGATTGGTCATCATCTCCATCTCCTACTATCTCTTTACCCCTATGGGTGGATGGGATTTGACCCACCTCCTTTTGATTACAGATATTGGACAAAGCATTCATGATAGCCTCCATCATCCTTTTCTCCATCTCAGCCATTGCCTCCATGAAAACAGCATTGGTTACAAATTCATCAGTAGACATGATTCCCCACCTTGGTTGGATGAGTGCTGCTTCACTAGCCTTGCTGAGGCACTTACAGACTCTCTTTCACTGAGTAGTGAATGAAAGATCAATGGTGGTTATCAAAACAAAGGGTTAAATATGATGCATGCATAATATTAATAATGTGAAGTGCAAATGATTCATGATATGCATTGCATGTTCATGGTGCAGTAGAGACAAACACATGCAATAGACTCCCTAACCTTATTTTGCCTATACACGTGATTAAGCCAATTCTTTTCCTAGGTGGAATTACCTAAGCATCAATAGAGGGATGCATAGGCTCACTTATGGGTCTCATAGGGCTCGATGGCCTTTCATATTTAAAGTGCATGTAAAGACAATAGCTTATGACATTTGATTCTTCTTCGATGAGAAATTAGGTTGAGCCCATTCTAGATAAAAGGCACAATAGGCTTGACCCCACTCCAAATAAGATTAAAGGTAATAGGCCTACATAGTAGTCATAATGCCTTCATAATCACTTAAGGTTATGTAACCTAGAGGAAGTTGCTAAACTTTAATACATGGGCTCAAGGTTCAATTAAAAGGCTTATGGCTCCCACAAGCGGAGGTCCTTCCTAATGAGTCTTTCTAATCAAGGATAATAGAGACTAATTAGTTCACCTTTTCATATACCCGAAGGTATGAGGCTTGTGAGTAATGGATATGCTAGCATTTCCCTATTCTTGAATGAAAAATGGAGCCATGGTTTACAACACCATCTAGGATAATAAGGAAACAGTATAAAAGAGTGCAATGCAAGAGATTGATAAAAGTTATAATATTTTGATGACATATTATTTAGCACTTTTAGATTAAAATTTCTCAGTCCCCAATGGAGTTGGCATTGTAGAGATTATGATATTTTTATCAGGGATGAGAGTGGTTAGTGGAATTAACACCTAGCCTTTACACTAAGACCTCTGATCTTCTATGCTAGAAAGGTTCGGAATCTCATATCTTATTTATGCTCTAATAATATGTCATCAATTTATATTGTAAATTTTATCAGTCCCGCATCAAACATGCATGCATTTACATTTCAAACATCCATATCACCTTCGTATGTAGCAAAATAAATTATGGAATTAAAGAGCTACAATAAGAAAGTAATATATATTTATGCAACTAGAAAATCGAGGTATTGGTTAGTTATAGTATGGCCTAATAATTACCCGTAAATCCATAGGAATTGGCAGTAATTGCCTAACTCTCATTTCTAAGAGATTGGCCTTTATTAAAAATACATTTTTGTTATTGCAACTTTTAATTAAGAAAGCTCAAATCCATTTTATTAAAAAAAAAGCTGATTAATTAGGTAGAAAACCATCTGATGAGAAATAAGTTTTAGCATGTAAAATAAGTTATTAACTAGCTTTTACAACCCAAAATAAATAATGAAATAAAAATATTATAAAACCCATAGGAACAATCCAAAGTGCTCAAACTGGTCCCATCTATATAGTGTTAAGTCCATGTGAACTTCACGGGGCTCTAGCAAGGGTCTGTGCGGACTACTACTTGTAAGGATTATATTTTCGGCTAGACCTCTTCTCTTATGAGAAGGGTCACTTGTATATAACTCAAAGAGGAAGGTTAGAAACAACAATCAATGGTCCGTATAAACCACAAATTATAAACTCTATATGCATAAAAAGATGCTATATACATTTGCTCATGAATAAACATAAATACAATGTTCAGAGCCATAATATAAGTCCATGCAGACTGCATTCCTTATAAGAAGGAGTTTGTATAAGCAACAAACAATAATAGTCAAATAGAGAGATATGATCATGCGAACTACTTTCCTCATGAAAGGTAGTCCGTACAGATATCATGCCATCCCCGAACACTAAGCATCACTTTATAATAAACATTGAAGTTTACATGCATATCAAATGATGAACAAAGTTAGAGGAGATGATTAGAATCATACTTGAAAATGGGCCTAGACTTCATGCATATTTATGATGTGTTTATTAAAAAGCAAGACAAATATAACATGCTAAATTATGTTCTTCATGTAATAAAAGTGACTTACAAAATGAGCCTACTCCTATTGCCTATGTGGGGATCATCGTGGATCACCTTATTGAAGGTCAATCATGAGAGATCATGGACTCATATTCATGGCAAATGAATGAGAGAATGCCTCAAATCTTACCTTATAATGAAGCTTTTGAATAATAGCACTAGGGTTAAAGTTTAGAAAGAAAATATTTTTGACTAAAAGGCTAAAGGACTAGTTGATAGAGTCCTTTTCAGAGTTTACACATGAACTATCAAAATGGTTGCTTTTCTCAAAAATACCTTCAAGAACAATGGTTCTTTTTAGAAAGCTTTTTCCCAAAAAAATCCCCTTGTTCACACATCCCGAGGATTATTTGTAGCTCTCGAATGATGACTTCACGACTGGGATTTTGGTATAGCTTTTGTCACTTAGTTCATGCAAACTATAAATGCTTAGTCTTTGTGGATTAATGTTGTGTACTATCCTACTAGTCTAAGGGCTTGGGCCAGGTATCCATGCAAACTATATTAGTTTTGTTGAACTAGGTCCATGTGAACCTTATTGGGATAGGTCCATGCGAACTATCTTTCTAAGGGGTCAGTGCCATTGATTTAAAGCATGTCTCTAATTATCATCATAGGCCAAAAAGTGGTGGCATCAACACCATTCCATCACACAGCCCATACATGTCTTGGCCACATATACCATGCCATGAAACACATACAATTGCCTTAGCTCAACATGTCACACACATGTTCATGCATTATTTCACCAAATTCACCACTTATACATACATTCCTATGCTAACACCAAATTTTTATCATGATTCACACATTATAGACACAATATTCATGCCATAAACCCCATTCATACCTCTCAACCACATTAAATACATAACTATTACCATGCCTTTCCTCACCATACCCATAAACAACCCATTAAATCCATAACTTACACATTATATACTATTATAAGCCATACATACATATGCCTTAACACATCTCACATCCATACACAACCTCTTGACTAAAGAGAAGCAATACCCATCTATGCATCTCATCCATCAAAACACCCTACAAATCACTCAAATATCATGGAATTAACACCAAAATAAGCTTAGTTAATAATTACCCCCACATTACCCATCATAACCACAATTTCCATACAACAATTCCACACATCTACACTTGAAATAAACATAGAATGCCTCAAATACATTAAATTCACATACCTACACTTGAATTGAAGTCTTGCCTACACTTTAACACTTCTAATTCCCTTGTTGAGCATTAATTCCTCCTTGGCTTACATAAATATAAACATGCCTTAGAAAATCCTAAAAAAATCCATAGACCTCTAAATAAAAATCCAAGAACATAGGCATCCTTAAAATGACGTAATCCCTTAGTAAATAAAATAAAAAGGGAAGAAAACTACTTACACGCAAGCATGAATTTTTAGCCCCTTTTTTATGTACACTTAGTATTTCTTGAATTTTCTTAAACGTTAGGCTTGATTATAGCCTTTAAAACCTTTAAGAATTAATTTTAGACTCATTAATGAAAATTTTTAGTGATTATTTGGGTTGAATTAAACTTGGGATGCCATAGAAATAGAAGAGAGAAAAAGAGTGGCATCGGGTGGAGAAGAAGGAAAATACGGAGGAAGGTAAGGTGAGTGAGTAGGCTTTACCACATAAATGCCTATATGACATCATGGCCCTTATATTGTGGGGTAGGGTGGCTCGAGTGGTGACACATGTCACTCGAGCTTCTAAAAAATGCTTAATTTCGACTGAAATTTGAGAAATGTTTAAAATTCACTTAAACTTTTAAAAAATAGTTTTGTTAGTTTTAAAAATCCTCAATTAGGCCTATTTAGGGCCTCGTAAAATGTCGAGTCAAAATTCCTTCAGAAGGAAAGTTAATCAGTTTCTTAATTTATGTCAAAATCTTAAAATTAAGGAAAAATAGTAAATGACCTCAAAATTACAAATTTTCATCACCAATGGCCTTAGAGGAATTTTTAACCTCTAGTCTATGGTATTTTTAGGTTTGTCTGAGCACATCCTAGGTCATTCCGGCCCTAAGTCCATTTGAGCCTACAGTCTACTAGATTCTAACCTAACATAATTTATTGGTTCTACTAAATCTTTAAATTAAGTCATTTTCATCATTTTATAGCCAGTCAAAGTTTCATGACCCATATGC
>CANXYI010224268.1:0-10616 GCA_948208565.1 Hura crepitans | reverse complement strand
ATTGGGCACATCCTGACCTTCTCATATCACAACCCAAACTAAGGCCATATTCCAGTATATCTCAGTGTAAAATAGTTTTTTGGTTTTTTTAAAATTTTTAATTCTTTTATTTCTTTTCCTCATTTTAACTTTTAAAGTTTCATGTCCAGTAAACCCCTATCTAGATCAACTTAAAGGGGTCCACTACTTTATATCCCAATAAATAACCCATGAAATACTATTTATAAGGCCAAGTTTACGGGTTTTGTAGTGTATGTGTTGAATTTAGTAGAAGAGAGCTTACAAGCATGATTTCTTAGTGTTGCCAAGGTATGCACATGCCATGTCAAGGCTTGGTTTGAATGGTATATGATGTGTGTGTGTGTGTGTGTGCGTATGCATGCTTAATTGATGTTATTGTATGTGTATGCATGAGTAAATGTGAAGAAAAGCATGAATATGGCCTTTAGCAAGCTTTGGCTAAGAGGTATGTGAAGTGAATTTGGCATGATATATATGTTATGGCATGGCATACGTGTGTGAGAAATGCATGACATTTTAGGTATGGAATGTGTAATGTGAACTTGGCATGAAATATGGAAATATGTGTGAGTAATGAGGCATGAAAATGTATAAAGTTTTAGTGAAAACTAAAGGTTGGAATAGAGTTAGAAAAGGGCTTAAAAATGGCTTGAAAGGAAATAGTAAAATGGACCTAAAATGAGACCTTAAATGGCATATAACTCGGCTTAAATTTTGAACCTTTTGGGAGATGGATGTGAAATGGATTTGAGGCCACTTTTAAGGCCATTTGTAATGTGTAATTAAATATGGCTTTAGGCTTATGGAAATGGATAAAATGGGTGTGATTGGCATAGGAAAATAATAAAAAATAGACATATTTTGAACCTATATTATTTACACAAAACATAAAAATGACCTATAACTGTCTATAAAAATGGCCTAAAAACTTGTGCACTATAAATAGCTTTCAATATAGACATAAAAGGAATTAAAATAATGGCTTAGATTAGATTTAAAGTGGACTGAATTATACCTAAGAAAGTGACCTAAAATGCCATAGAAAAATTGACCTGTAATTATTCGGTAGGACCTAAAATGACCTGTAATTGTCTACGTCAAATTTTGACTATCAAAATAAATTCAAAACTATCTATTTTTCACCTTTAAATATTATTATATGTTGATCAATAAATAAGAGGACATAAAATAAGGTCAGATGGCCTAATTAGTTAGACACCCACTAGATGGGTTGATCGATTAACTTAAGGATTAGCAGCTGCTAGATATTTACTGATGATTTTTTGCATATTAGGAGGTCTACATATTGATCCCTACTACTTTTGGAAGTGTTTGATGTGGATGATTATCTAGATATTAGGAGGTCTATAAACTGATCCCTATTATACACTAAAGTTCCTTATTGTGATTTTTTGATATTGGGAGGTCTACGGATTGATCATTGCTATCCATAATATGATTGGTGGTTAATTGTTTGAGATATTAGGAGGTTAATGAATTGATCCCTGCTATCTCTTGTCTGGTATTAGGTGGTTCAAGTTAATTGATCGCTGCTATCAGACCATGCCGGTGTAGCGGTTAGGTTCAAAATGTGGGCCACTGCACAGTTTTTAGTTCCCTCTTGGTCCAGTGTTATGAGTGTAGCCTTTCTAGTTAGGCCTATTAAATTAACTTAAAATAAAAGGTAAAATTGACTAGCAATAATTAGAATGAAAAAATCAAATAAAATGTTCACAGTGGCATTATGGTAATTATTGGAAAAATATGGCAAGTTACCTAAATTGCATGAATTAACTATCCACACACTGTATATTGACTATCATAATGTTATTGCATGTGAACTATTGCATATAACATGTTTTAAATACCTTAAATTTATTGTTGAGTTTTATACTCAGTGTATAAGTGTTTTCCTGCATAGGTTAAAATGGTAAATAGTATAGCCTCGAAGATCATACAGTGTAGCAGCATAGACTGTGTAGGGTGCATAGAAGTCTTTTCTTTTGTTTGTTAGTAGTACTCATTTAAACACTGTAGGTTATAGGTTTAGCATGCTTAGAGGCTGCTTATGTCTGTATATACATTAGAAGGATAGATGTGATATATATAAATAGTTATTTATCTGAATGGCTTATTTTATGGGTATATGATGACTATAGGCCTAAGGGCTTGTATGATTTTGACATGTTATTGATGTGTGATAAGAATGTTGAGGGGACTAGAAGGGTTTAGGAGAAGGAGTTAAGTTAATAATAATATTATAGAAGTGCTTTTATAGGTGAAAAAAATTTCAAAATGTCACCCAAGTGGTTGTTGTGCTACCCAATTTTCTGTAACATGTAAAATGTCAATTAAATGGTTTTCTAGGTTTGTTATACCTCACATAAGAATGTTTAAGTGTTAGACTAAGAAACAATGCAATATCTAATAAAGTTCTAAAACTATCTTTAAGTGTTAAAGAGTGCACACTTAGAGCAATTTTAGGATGGGTGACCTAGTAGGAAGTGTAGCACCTGTCAGATTTCTTAGAAACTTTAGTAGGGCGTGTTACACTCATGTTACTTTTAAAGCTTTAGGGACATGGATGCCAATATAATACACTTTACAAGATTAGAGTCCTTAATATGCTTTTAATAAGCTGATTAAGTATCAACTTTAGCATTGTCCTCAGGAACAGGTGGGATAGGCTTATTTACCACATAGCCTATCTTATCACTTTTGAAAACTATACTCAATCTTCAAAGCCAATGTATGGAATTGGGCTAAGTCAACTTGTTAGAGTTTAAGTATTGAGTGTAGATTCACGTTAGATAAACTCATAATGCAATATGTATACCTACATGTGAAGATTGAGAAATATGTTGGCACATGATTATGTACATGGATGAACTTTATAAGGTCTTTTATAAAATCCATATTTTCTCCTACTATTTTATTGCAAACCAACAACCTTGATAATTGATCCTAGAAAATTGGATGGCTTTTCTAGTGAGATAATGCACATTACTTGTTAAGATTAAACTTTAGGTTAAGCCAAAAAGCCCAAATTGTAATAAAAATATAGGCATCTAATTCAAATTGTATTGGTATGTAATTATTATTTATTAGGTCACTAACTCTTGGTATATGTGTATCTCATACAAAATTCTCTAATATGCCTTTAGAACTATTAACCTTGAATTAGCTTAACGAATTAATTGATTGTCTAAGATGGATCAATTAATATAGTCGTAACATATTTGACATAACATGAGCTTAGGTCAACCCTACACTAAGAATAATTTTCGTTAAAACTATATTAATAGAAGGCTTGCAAGGCTTAGTATTAACATTAAGGGATTTCTTCCATTTTACCCTCATTAGGGTTGCATACTTTGGTTTGCTCATCTAAAAGGATGACACATGCTTCGGCATGGACATGCTTATTTAATCTCTTCAAACAATACACATGCTATTTAATCACATTAAATATATGATTTATTTATGGACTTCTAATGCATTGACTTCCTTAAGCCAAAGGGAACTAGTTCGGGGTAGACTATAAGTAGTTTGCATCAATTACAAACCCAAAAGGAAATTATCAAAACACTTCTAAATATTTCTTCTTGATATTTCTTAATAGGCCTTCATCACCATTTTCTCTTTGCATTTCTTCTTCCTAATCTAATCCTATGTAATCTAATTACATAAGAGAAATACAATAAAAGTGAGAAATGGTTAGGACACATAAGCCTAATTTAACCAAAGAAAAATTTATGCAATGTAGATCAAACATTTTAGTCTTTGTATTTACCTAGTCATCACACCAAACATACAAACCATAACATTCATTTCTAATGTATTACTTGCATTAAAACCTTGAAAATTTGATTACGATGAATTAGTTGAATTATAACACAAAGAAAACAAGTTTCAATTCATCCTCTTGATCCAATCAATTTTCATGCTTATTTTCTAAGGAAATCATGTAATTTAATTACCTAATCATATTAAACTATTAAATTACATCTCTCTATTTTATAGAGTTCTAATCTAATTTGAATTCTAAACTAGTCAAAACACTTTAAGAATAATCACATAAAATCCAAATTCTGTGTAGGAGGATTTATGCATAGCATATGTCCATTTATTCTAATATTTTTTGATAAAATTTCTCTATATTAGAACATAATAAAACCTAATCAATATAATCAATTTCAAATCCTAATCTAATTATAAATTTAATTTAATTTAGGATTAGATTCTAAATTCTACTAGAAATCACATTTCTATGCAAAATTTAGGTATGCTTGTCAATTTCATCTCATATCCAAAATTTAATTAAATTTATCAACACTTGGGTTAAAATGTCATTTTAATTCTGGTTCATGTACAAATGATTTTTACCTCTTAAAAACTTTTAATTAAAATGACATTTTAACTCATCATATATCATATCAACTCACTAAAATATCAAATAAAAAATTATTCACAAAAATTAAGAACGTGCCCTCCTCCTACAAAGATAACCCTCTTATGTGCATAAAAGGATTTTTCCACCATTAAATTGATTTTAATCATATCATAAATCAAGAATTCTTATTTTTAATTAATTCCAAATCATTGTTAATCATATTAAATTTATTTTAATAGCAAAATAAAAATCACAATCCACCACAGAGCTAAAAATTAAGAAAATCATATTTTATGCATAACCAACTATAACCTTAATTCTCATATATTATGAACCTTTCAAGAACTTAGATTTGATACCAATATTTGTTTACACATGTGAAATGTAGTTTGATTGAAACAAATTGTGAAAACCATACAAAAGTGATGGATCCAAGAGATTCAAAATTCATTAATAATAGAAAATGTAGCATCATTTGGATGTTTTATCATTATCAATGAAACTGCAAGTTATTTTCTTTAACTCTTCTCATTAGGTTGTCATAAATCATAGTGATCCTCACTAGGAACACCTCCAAGGTATCAACATAAGATGATAGAAGAGAAAGACTGTATGAATCCCTAGGGGATAGTATGAGATTCGCATGGATGAAGTACAAAGGAGGATTTGCTTATAGAAGGAATTTCATGGTAGCTATCTATGTTTTGTTTTAGTATCTCTATTGGCTAATCAATAAAGGGCTTATTTATATGTTTTTAAGATTTTAACTCTTAAAATTCTAACCTAAATTAGGCCTAGAAGCCTATGAAATAGGCTCTTAAAATGGCCTTATGCCCATAAGCTTGAAAGTGTACTTATATGCATTTATACCTTGCATACTTGGGGTAAACTTATGCCGCCCAACAAGGCCCCACAAATAAGCAACTTAGTATATAATTTAAGGCCCTATTCAACTCAATGTTTAATTAAGTCTATCTAACCAAGCCCTAAATATGTTAGTTCTAACATTTGTATCTTTATTCCTTAAATGCCCTTATAAATCTCATTCACACTTGCATTTCACTTTGGTCAAACATTCTTCGAATAAAGATATATTAGAACTTTGAGATGAACTCCCCATTAAAATCTGGGGTTGTGAATGCTTTATTAATCACTTAACTACCTTTACATATCTTGACTATATCTAATCTTCTCGCTATGTATACATTATGGTTAAGTGAAAGCTCTAGAGTCAAAGTGTAGCCCTTGTTACTTAAGATAAACTTGGTGATTTTAGGTTAGAAGATGTTTCCACCTATTGATACAATGAGATGATTTCATTGACATAGATTATGTATCCGTGTGAATATCTCATATTGGACCTCTAATAGACTTATTTTTCAAATAAGCATCCACATGTTAACTCTTAGCAATTCCATTCTTATAGCTTGTGAGAACTACTATTTAACTAGGTCAAAAAGTATAACATGTGCTAGTCTATCCCTATTAATAATGTCCTATCTTATTAATATTTTAACTAGGGATAGTTTTGGAAATTCACATTTGCATGCTATAAGTATCTCACATCATGAACTCTTCATGATTTCTTTTGTACTATGGCATAATACCAATGATTTTATTACAAAGTTTAAGATCGTTATAAAAAAAATGGATTTTACATGTGCACTTATGGAATAAAGAATGCCTTTTATTAAAATAAATGAATTTACATGCATTCTCTAAGGCATACAACTAACATAAGCCATTAAAGTTTGTATAAACCTTTATTCATTGTAAAAAGAGGTTTGTATGAACATTATGTGATTGTCCACTAAGCTTCCCCCTCATGCCTTTTTGAAGGTGTTTTTGAGTTATATTTCAAGGGTATTTTGCTTGATTTATGCACCTCTCATTACATCTCTTGAGAAATATTTGGCATCTGAGAGCTTCATCATTGGTAAACCTTTGAACTAGAAAGTGTCGAAAGTGTTAATGTCTATAGTTAGCCCCATTTTGATGGTGCTTAAAAATTAGATACACCAAGTCACAACAAAATTCAGAAGAAAGGCAGAGACATGTACCTATGCCATTGAGTTGGTTTTGAGAGCTCCTCCCATTCGTTAGGTTCTAGGATGTTGACTGTCTTCCAATAGGAGTTTTAAGGTTGATTAAAGCTTAGGATGTTAACATCTTTCTAGTAGAGGTTTGAAATGACCTAAAGTTTAGGATGTTGGTTTTCATAAAACATGAAGAGTGGAAAATTTAAAATTTTTTGAAAACCAAACAACAAGAAAAGGATCTAAAAGTTTTAGAATGAACAAATAATAGAAAATTAGCAACTTAAAACATTCATTATTATCCATAAAATGCAGTTTCCTTGTCTCTTTCTCACCTCTCTAGGTTTTTTCAAACCATAGTGATCCTCATCGAAAACACCTCTTAGGTATCCAAATAAAAAGATCGAGGAGAAGGCTACATAAATTCCTTAAAGTTCTAGCGAGGATTTTGTGAGGATAAAGGGAAAAGGAAAAAATTATGTAAACTATGAGGGTATCTTATGCACAGAAAGCACTTGGGTGGATCTTGTTTTGCTAATCAAAAGTGAGCCTTTCATATTAAAAAGACCTACTCTAGGTTATAATTTTATCACATAAAAATCTATCCTAGCCAACCCAAAGAGAGGCTCATGAATGGGCCTCTAGAAAGTCTATGTGCATAAGCCCTAAATTAGGCTATGTGTATTGCACAGTTAGCCTATCTTGGGCCTAATGCTTAGGCCACAACTGAGCCTTTATTTTTATTAGCTATTGCTCTGATTAATAAGCCTTTTAACTATTGAAAGGTGTATTTAAATCTGACCCCATAAGCAGCCATAATTAGCCTTTAGTTCCTAACCATTAGAAAACCTAATTTCTTAGTGTGAACACCAATTAGGTTTCAAGCCGAATTGTTTAATCTTTATTTTTTTATTTATCTTTTAATGATATCTAATTTTATTAAACCATTCAAACATTTCTCCTATCTTTTATTGTGTGACCCTATGGGTTTCTCATGCACGTTGGCAGTACTTGATCAATTATAGATCTAATCTAATAGGGACTGTTATAGTTCAATCACATTGAGTCCATAATTAATTCCTATCTAATAATTCACTTATGTACAAGTTTTGAGAGGTGTCAAGCCACACATAAAGACTATCAAAGTGTCAAAAAGTCATGTGGTTTTAGTTAGGCCTTTGATATACAATTACCATACAATTACACTTTTTGCCATAGTTTATCTCATTTAGGTTTAAGTATGGACTTTATGTCAAGTTACTACTTAACTAAGTATATCTAATTAAGCACTAAACATGTTACTTCTAATATTTACATATTTATTCCCAAATTGCCTTAGGAATCTTATTCACACTTGCATTTCACTTTGGCTAAAGATTTCCTAAAAAAAAGATGTATCAAACTATGAGACAAACTCCTAATTATAATCTAAAGTGGTGAATCCTCTATTTATCAATTAACTATCTTCATGTTTCTAGAGCTATACCTAACCTCTTAGCTATGTATACATCATGGTGAAGTAAGAGCACCAAAGTCAAAGCATAGCCTTTGATACTTAAGATAAGCTTGGTGATCTCAAGTCAAAAGATACTTGAATCTACTGATGTGATGAGATAATGCCACTGACAAAGATTATATATCCATATGAAGATCACATATTGGGTATCTAATGTACTTGCTTCTCAAGTAAGCATCCACATGTTAACTCTAAGCATAACCATGCTTGTACCTAATGACAACTACTATTTGACCAAGTAAAAGTGTATAACATGTGCTAGTTTATCCATATTAACAATGTCCCATCCTTTTAGTAATATGACTAGGGATAATTTTGGTATTTCATATCTGTATACAATAAGAATCTCACATCATGAACCTTTTATGACTTTTTTTGCATTGTGAAATGATAGAAAATACTTTATTACAAAGTTTAAGATATAAATATATCAAGCAAATGATTTAATGTAAGCATTTAATGAAAGTTTAAAGTACAAAAAAATCCTTATTAGACATATGCTCTAAGGCATGCAACTAACAATCTCCCAGTTGCACTGGAGCCAATCACAAATGTATCTAATTACTATATTATTTCCATGGTGATAGAATTTGCTTCAAGAGAGTGCCTTAGTGAGAGGATCAACAATCTTTATATATTTTCTAGCAACTACTTCTTAGATAAGACGATAACATCTGAGGAAATTCTTCATTAATGAGACCATGATTCCCTCGCTTGTGTAATAGACCCAATGTTGTTAGAATACAGAGGTACTAGGTTAAAAATAGATGGGACCATTCCTAGTTTGATGATAAAGTTCATGATCCATACTACTTCCTTAGCTGCATTAAAAGCTATAATGTTCTTTGCTTTGGTAGTTGAGTATGGAATTGTATTTTGTTTAGAACTCTTCCAACTAACTGCTTCACCTATAAATAAGAACACATAAAATAACAGGGATTTGCAATCATTTTTATTAGACTAAAAATAGGCATTAGTATACCTATTTACTTGCAAATCCCCTTCTCTATATACCAATAGTACATCCTTAGTCCTTTTCAAGTACTTAAAGATGTTTTTGATAGCCACCAAATATTCCTATCCATAATTAAGGTAGAATCTGCTCGTGACACTAAGAGCAAATGCTACATCAGATTGAGTACATAACATATCATACATGATAGATCCAATATCTGATGTATATGGGACCTTACTCATATGTTCCCTTTCCTTTTATGTCTAGGGACACATAGAATTTAGAAAGAATTTTCCCACATTCCATATGAATGAATCCTTTCTTAGAGAGATCCATGCTAAACCTCTTTAGCATCTTGTTTATGTATATATACTATGAAAGGCCTATCAACCTCTTAAATCTATCTTTATAGATCCTTATCCCTAATATATAGGTTGCTTTACCAAGTTCTTTTAAGGATAATTTCTTCGGTAGCAAAACATTTTCTAATTGAAGACTTGAGGCATTATTTCCTATTTGCAATATGCCATCAACATATATCACTAGGTATGTAACGCCCGATCGTCAAGTCTTATGAAAAGTGATGTGTCGGGCCGAGTGATGTTCCTCGAGGGACGGGTCATCATTCTGAGTCCGATGACTAGCATATTAGTCATAAAACTTTGATGGGCCTAAAAATAGGGAAAATGAATGAATTAAAAATTTTAGCAGAACTAATAATTCATTTTTGGCCATAAACTACTATTTACAGAGATAAAAAGATTTTGAGCCCGGACAGCTTGAGACTCGAGAATGTTCCCGAATGGTCTCAAAAATGCCATACCTTGAACTTCAAAAATTCCACTGAGTATGGTGATGAAGGAATTAGAATTTTCTGAGGTCAACTGGTGGTTTTTCTGAATATCTTATGTTGGCTGTGAATAGTGCTAAAAAGTTAACAGTTGACTTTTAACTTGAAATTTTGCATGGACCTTAGTCTCATCAATTTAGGAATTTTAAAATTTGAATAAGAATTTTTGGAGCAAAAAGGAATATTTTATGAATTTTTAAATGTTAAATCTAGTCTAGAGGATATAGTACCCAAAAAGTCAACAGTGGAATTTTGTTATGAAATTTTATGTAGGCCCTATTCTCACTAATTGAGGAATTTTAAACTAGAAATGGGAATTTTCTAAGACCCCTAGAATATTTTATGAATTTTTGTAAGGCCATTTAGCCTAATTAAATGCATCCAACCCATCAAGTATCAGCTATTAAATAGGTGGAATCAGTCCATATACATGAAAGTCACCTTCTTCCCTACCAATTCACCATAGCCAACATGAACTCTATGGTTTTTCCACCATTTTTGTCACTTTATCTCTCCTAATTCTCCACCAAAATTTATTAAAAAATTGAATAATTAAGCCCTCTACCCAATTTAGATACTAAATCCCTCAAAAAGTTGGAGAAAAGAGCCAAATTTGGAGCAATTCATCACTTGGATGAATAGTGCAAAAAGTAGGTAAAAGGCTTCAAAACTCATTTTTTTTGTTTTTCATATATGTAGCTTATGGTATTCTAAGAAAACCTATGGTTTTATATTTTAATTTGGAGCTCTAGATATTTTTCTAGAATTTTTCTAAGTTTTAAATGGTTATGTTAGGGTTTGGAAATTCAATTGAGAGAAACAAAGCCAATCAAGCTCAAAGTGGT
>CANXYI010224255.1:0-12989 GCA_948208565.1 Hura crepitans | reverse complement strand
ATGACAAGTGTCAAGAGAGTTTTGACAAGCAAAAAAGTATGTTAATAGTGACTCTAATTCTAGTTTAGTTGGTATTAGGGAAGAATTTCACAATCTACAATGATACTTCATTGAATGGGTTAGGATGTGCACTGATGCAAGAAGCCAAAGTTGTTACCTATGCTTCGAGACAATTGATGCCTTATAAGAAAAATTACCTAACCTATGATTTAGAGCTTATAACCATAGTATTTGCTCTAAAGTTATGGAGAAATTATTTTTATATGGAAAACAATTATGTCTATATTGATAAAAATAGCTTAAAGTATCTTCCCACTTAGAATGAGTTGAATTCGAGATAAAGAAGGTGGATGTAGTTAATAAATGACTATGATTGCCTTGTTGACTATCATTTAAGTAAACCCAATATGGTAGTAAATGCCCTTAGTAGGAAGTTTATATAAGGTTTAAGAGTTATGAATGTTATTTTAAAGTTGATGGATGATAAAGGCTTGTTGTTAGAACTACAAATCAAGCCAAGTTTCTTCCAATAAGTGAAGGATGACCAAAAGGAAGATTATAGGCTTATGAATGTCATAAGTATGATTTAAGAAGGGAAGCGTACTAAATATGAGATTAAGAGTAATGGTTATTTATATTAACATGATCATCTATGTGTACCTAATGGTAGAGAACTCAGAAAGTAGATTTTGCAAGAAGCTCATAATGCACCTTATATTGTGCATTTTGGTAGTAACAAGATGTATTAGGATTTGAAAATAGCTTATTGGTGGCTAAGCATAAAGAAAGACATAGTTGAGTTTGTGATGAGATACCTTACTTGTCAACAAGTTATAGCTAAGCATTATGTTCCATCTAAATTACATCAACCTATAGCAATGCTAGAATAGAAGTGGGATAAAGTCACCACAAATTTTGTAGTTGGGCTACTAATTACAAGAAGAAAATGTGATTTGGTTTAGGTAGTGGTTAACAAATTAACTAAGTCAATGCACTTTATACCAATGAGAATATATTTCTCTTTAGAGAAGCTTATGGAGCTATACATAGATGAGATTATCTGATTATATAGTATGCCATCATTTATCATTTTTGATTGAGATCTAAGGTTTATATTAGGGTTTTGGAAAAAGCTCTATAATGCCTTGGGTACTCAACTAAGTTTTAACATGGCATTTTACCCATAAATGGATGGTCAATTAAAGAGAATCTTTTATTTTCTTAATGATATGTTTAGAAGCTATTCCATTGACTTTAAGGGAAGTTAGGACCATTATCTTTCACTTGTGAAGTTTGGTTACAATAACAGTCATCAAGTGTGGTTAGGCATGGCTCCTTATGATGCCTTATATAAGAGTAGATGTAAAACTCTGTTGTGTTAGAGCAAGCCAAGTGAGAACAAGCTTATGGGTCTACATTTGATTAAAGATGAAAAAAAAGAAATTAAAGATTATTAGAGACATATTAAAAGTTGCTTTGGATAGAAAAAAGTTATTTGTAGGCCTAAAGAAGAAACGCACCCAGTATGAATTGTGTAACACCCTAAATCTTGGGTTTAGTAAATTGAGATTCTTGAGGGGGCATGCAAAATGTTCTAGATGCTTAAGACACTAAATAAATTGAATGAAAGGAAAATTAAAGTAAAGATTGTAGGTGAATTTTTTTATATGGAATCGAGATTAGTGAGTGGTTTAAAATACAAAATAGTGTCTTATGGTAGTGTAAATTTTTTTAGAGCTAAATAAAAAATTAAGAGTTTTTACCTGAATTGACTCAAGAACTCCACAACTAGAACTCTAAAGATTCTATGGGATTTTATGGAGTTGGAATCCAAATTATTAGAGACCAAGAACTAATTTTAAGATGGAGTTAAATATATATATATATATATATATATATATATATATATATATATATATATATATATATATATATGTATGTATGTATGTACACATAGGTAAAATTTAATGATAATTAGAAATGTAGTTTAAAAAGGACCTTTTACAAGATATAAGGAATTTAGGCAGCTATTTAGAAATAAAATAAAATAATAATAATAAACAAACAAATAAAAAGAGAGGTGGCAGTTAAAATAAATAGAAAAGAAGAAAGAAAGAAAAAAAGAAAGACTAAAAAAAAAGGAAGAAGAAAAAGTATGGTAGAGGGACACTATAAGCGCGACATCGCTGGCCTGGTGGCACTAGCATCCACTATGATGGTAGTAGTAGCAGCTTACCAGAGTAGATAAAAAAAGATAGGAGTTGAGAAAGAGGAGATGGTCAAAGAAGAAAAGAGAATGAAGCTGGAGGAAAGAATGACAAGCACTACTAAGGGTGAAGTGGTGACAAGCTGATACTGCCCATATGGAGGGCAACGACAAAATATGGATATAGAAAAAAGAAGAAATATGAGAGAGAAGAAAAGGGGAAGATAAGGGAGGCTGAGAGGAGTTTTGATAGCAATGTTGGTTAGCAGCGCTATGATTACAGTGGTTATAGCCATTACGATGGCTGGTTGTGAAATGGTAGTTGGTTGCCATTTCTTTTAAATTTTTCCCTTTAAAATGACTAGAAGATGGGTTCAATTTTTAAAGGTGATTCTAGCAGGAAAGATAGGATTTCTATTATTATGAGGTATCAAAATATCCACTCAAACTTCTATTTTCAATTTTAATTTAGGTTTAAGATGAACTATCTATGTATTAACTTGGTTAATGGTGGAATTAGTAAGTGTATGCCTGCTGAATAATGAGTTGATTAGGAATGTATATGCATATTTGCAATTTTTAATGGATTATAACTATTCTTTTAATTGTGAGGCTTTTTACTAAGGCAAAATAAAGAAAAGTAACGGTTTATAAATTAAGGTAGCAAAAAAAGGTTTTGATAAGCTTTTAATAACACATACCCATGTCTAAAATGTTATAAACTTATAATTTTACATTTTTTAATTATTCAAAGTCTTATTGCTTGACTACAATAAAGCATGTATGTGTGTTACTTTTATTTCTAAAATGAGAATATATATATATATATATATATATATGTATATACATATATATATATATGTATGTATATATATATATATATATATATATATATATAAAGAGAGAGAGAGAGGTGACTAATTGTATGAATTATGTTAACTTTTAAAGGATAGGAATGAATAAATGGTGTATGTCAAATAATTAGAAACACATATAAGCTTACATGATTATGATTAAACTATAGTATAAGCTATAAATTATGTTCAAATATGTGTATGCTGAAATGATATGTCATATGGTGTACATTCATGTATTACAAGTAAATAGATATGATAAGATAATGATATGGCACATTGTTATGTTAATTGCTAATGTTTGATGTTATATGAAATAATGAACATATTATGAGAACTAAAATGTGAACTAATAGTTTGGTGTATGGGTCATTGATGCATTTAAGGCCTAATAAGTGCACGATGCTATGTTACCTTGTTCTGATGATTGTTAAATACAAGCATAAAATATTAAGGTATAAACATTTAGTATGTATATAATTAACTATGTGTGCTTTTTTAACTATGTACATATGTTTGCTTTGAAATGGCAATGATAATGCATTCTTTTGTTTTCTTGAAGGATGGTAAACATATAAGTACATGTAATCATATGCCATACAATGCATTTTTATGGTCATGAAAGCATATGAAGTGATATTTATGATATATAAACATGTAAAAGAGAATTTACATGATATATTATAACATATGATTGTGCATTTGGCATATTGGTTGAATAGCCATATTTTTGTGCATATGTTAGTTTATGTCACTTGAAGTATGCTAATAATGATGAATATAAGAGAAAGGGTATGATTGATCTTGAGTAGCATGATGTTATATGCATATCATGAAATGCATGTGTAATGAGTATATGTAAGAGAAGCCTAAGAGGGCCATAATGCTTATACACATGTAAATGGATAGGTAAAGTGATATGTTTAAAGGCTCAAGTATGATAGCATAAACATTTCCATGGTGTATATAGTTTAATGCTTTGAATTCATATCATATGTAAGCTTATTATGATATGTGATATGCTTATGGTCGAATTAGAGCTTTTATGATACATGTATTATATAGGTATGTATTTGCATATTTTTATGATGGAATGGCCATGAATGATATTAATTGACTTATATTCATGATGTATGATGCTCCTTACATTTGATTAAGTCACTAATATGAGAAAGTGGAAGTGGATAATGCTTATAATCTATCGACCCAATGTTGTGCACACATGTGTTTATATGTTCATCACATATATTGCATAAGATACGTATTATATATTATATAAATGATGGATATGAGGTCATGGATGAATAATGGTGCATTTTATATAGGTGAATGCATAAGAATGATGAGAATGGCTTTATTGCCAAATGGTACACATGTAAGTGCATACGTGTGTATGTCATATAATGAAATTAATTGATGGGAAAAATGTGTGATAGAATGTAATTAAATATGAGATTATAAGGTGTTATGTGTATGTCATGAAATGCAAATGGTATAAATGTATAGAAGTGTGATAGATTAGTGATAATGTGTATGAGCATAGTTGCAATATGGTTAGCATGCCTAAATTAAGTGAATGATCATACAAGAATTGAATATTCATGAGCAAATAAACTATATATTGACATGCTCATCATGTACATGTTAATAAATGGGTATATGAGTTTTTAATGATATCAATTTGGGCATATATATGGCTTTGTCAAATGGCCATTATGCAATATTATGGAGCTATAGGCATACTATAAGTCCCTTAAGCATGGCATATATATATATATATATGTGTGTGTGTCTATGTGTGTGTGAGAGTAAGCTAACATATGCAATGTGTGTACAATTTTTATTTCATGGGTAATTATGATATATGTAAACCATATAAGTAATTTGATCATATAATGAACAACAATTAAAGATGCCTATATTTTTAAACTACCTAGTTTTTGATAGGTTAATCAATAAGCTAAGGAGCTTCGGTAAGAAGGTTCTAAACCTTATAACCTATTTCCTCATTTTTTTGTGATTAAATCATCAATTTTAAGAACATAAAAATTGGACAAGTGAAAGTATAGTGGTATTCTAGTGAGTGTGTGTGTCACCTCTTGTTCTAGTCCAATGATCAGACTAGGTAAGGTGTGTCACAAAGTGGGAAACAAGCTATTTGTCAATGTATCTCCTTGGAAAATTATTTTAAGATTGGGTAAGAAAGGTAAGCTAAGTATATGGCTCATTGGCCCTTACAAAATAACAAAATGTATGGGACTAGTAGCCTATAGACTGGTTTTACCTCTTGGGTTACAATAGATACAAGATGTTTTCCATGTGTCAATGCTTAGGCGATATAGATTGCATCCATCACATGTGCTATCAGTAGAAGAAGTGGAAATACATCAAAATCTATGTTATAAAGATGAGCCAATGAAGATTTTAGCCATAGAGATTAAAGACTTATGGATTAAAATTGTGCCTCTAACGAAGGCACTATGGCAACATCATAATATAGAAGAAGCAACCTGGAAAAGTGAAACACAGATGATAGAGCAGTACTAACATCTATTTGAATCAAGTAACTTCAAGGATGAAATTTATTTAAAGAGGGGATAAATGTAATGCCCCAAAAATCATAGTTTATGAGTAGTACTTCTCGAGATATGAATAGTGCTTTCAAAGACTTAGACCACACTAAATATAATCAAATAGAAGTATTATTCATAATATAATTAAAGATAAAATTTAAAGTGAAAATAAAGTCATTTAAAATGCTAAACATGAGGAATGTAAATATGAGGGATTAATGGGATACAAAGATGAAAGTTTAAGGACCATTAGGGTGAGAAGGTGAAAAGTTAGATTTCTTTTATAATAGACAACTTGACTTTTTAGTCAAAATAGGAATAGTGAAAAATTATCTTTTTCCTTCCTCAAGAAGCTGATGACTTCCTCTCCCTGTCCACCATTTTTTTGTCATTCCTCCTACAATCAAGGCCTAATCTCTCACATCTAAACCCTCAATCAACCCCACCATAATCCCTAAAACCTCATAAAAGCAAGAAAATAAGGAAATAATGGTGGATTTGTGAGAAAATCAAGTGGATAAACAGTAACACAATTTTAAAGGAGTAAGTTTTGCTTCGAACATAGATTTTTCATATGCTTTATTATTCCCCAATAAGAAAATTTTAAGGTTAGAATTGAGTTTTGAGGTGTCAATGATTTTATATTAATTTCTCAGTTTTTCTAATAATATGTTTTTGTAGAGGTAAGTGACCCAAGGAAGAAAAAGGTGAAAGAGAAGGCTTAATCAAAGATTGCTAGTGTATTTTTACCCATTTATAAGTGTATTCAACTTCATATGAGCATATAAAAACTATATGAATTAATTTATGGTGAATGTGATGTTATGTAATAAATGTGATGTTAAAGAGTAAGTGTAAAGTAAGTAATGTTGTAGGAATTAGTATGTATAGTGTGCAATGTAGTAATATGATGAAGAGTGTGATGTCTAAGGTAGAATATGTGTAGTGGCAAAAATTCTTAGAAGGCCCTAAGTATGTGCTTTTGTTACCTAAATTGAGTTAGAGGTATAAAATGATTTTGTAGCTTGAATTAGGCAATATGATTTTAATTTGATGTATAGATGTATTTGATAACAAGTGTATGTGTCACGCCTTCTACTCAACCCATGCACCAGCCCTGAATAGAGAGTGCACATGTATATTGATATTCAATTTCGCTATCCAAAAACCCTATTAAATTGAAACTATTATTAATTAAAACATTTATTGAACTTAAAAAGTTGTAAAAATATGAAAAACCATTTGGCACACTTTACGAGGAAACTAATAGGGTCATCATGTCGAAAATTGAGCAGCATAACGGCTATACTAGGACACTTTCCTAAATAGTAAACCTATTAAAAACACTTCTAAAATAACATACATCACAACACATCTCCAAATAAGTCCTCCTGACCCTTTAATCAACATAGAAACAACATAGTGCCTTAGGCTCAACACAAGCAGCATTCTCACATAGAACATTTAGAGATATCATATAAGTCATGCAAGAAATATAAAGTTTTTGAAATAAATATAGTTTTAGTTACAGAACTAACCCATGTTTACATATTAGGCCTAATGCCTCTAGAATTACAAGAGCACCATTATCTATATATATATCATCATTATTTTACAAAATGGAAACAAAAAAGTACCATAGAAAGGTAGTCTTCGTGTTACCTTGTAAGGCAGAAGCTTTGACTCTAATATGCTACTCAATTACCTATGCATCATAAACAAAGCAATTTCCTAAGCTTTTGTTTTGTGGTGTAATCATTTGAACATGAATATGTCAATTATATCATGCAATTGTTAATTTCATTTCATTTGTATAACATGCTATCAATAGTAGGCATATAATATAATTCATAAGCAACTAGCATTTTTGATATATGTGTAAGTCAAGAAATGTGCATATGCCATATTATGCTCATACACAGCATAATTATTATGAACAGAAAAAAATAAACTGTATGCTTCACATGCTCATTTATCTCCTCATATTAAGCATATACTCATTTAGGCAATTATAAAAAATTGAATAACATGAATTACATGTTGTAGACTCATAGTCATTCAACTCTTAAGCTTCAGACTTCATAATCAACTTTATACCACATCATCATTTTAAAGTATTTACATTGTTTAATAAATGACCATATCAAAGAGATAACTATCTAAGGCTAGATAGCAGATATCATTGGGCTAAAGGCCTCGCACTGGAAAGTATATAAACATTGCACCTATATGCACTCATACTTAAAAGTAAGTAAAACATTATAGCCCTCAGTACTTGTATCTATAGATATATATAAACATTGGCTTATAAGCCTCATACCTAAAATTACATAGAAACATTGGGTCATAAACCTCGTACCTAAAAGTATGTAAAAACATTAGTTTGAAGGCCTCGTGCCCGTCGACACATGAATGTTGACTGCATAGGTCTCATACCTGAAGGTAAGCTGGTAGCTACTAAAATCCTAATTGACTGATCAACCTATCCAAACTAAGTTGCCTAACTATATAGGCATCATTAAACTTGTCATATTATGTCATTTAAGCCATTTATAAATTTTACACCGTTTATGCCATATCATCACATGATTTCATCTTATTGGCCATTTTGCATATTATTAAGGCCTAAAATCATATGCCTATAGCATAAATCACATAATTATATCATGTAAGCAACTTACGCTTTTATAAGCTCATTACCACTAAAAGGTCACATTACTTAGGTGTAATAGCTCAAAACAATCACATATAACATCACATGCATTCTTATGCCTAAACTCATGCACCATTTGGCCCACTCAAGCATAAGGCCTTCAATGTTTGTGTAAAACACTTTAACTACTTTATTAACACATAATAATTTCATGATACACATTCATGTATCTACATTCTCTTTAATACCTCAATATGCCATTTAAAGCACCATTAGGCCTTATATGGCAATACCATACATCATACAAGCACTTCTCATTTCAAGCATATTTAATCCTCATCATTATCATGCATTCACACCTTATAATGCCTAACGCATCAACATTTGCATAAAAAGCCATGTCTCACATCCATACACCAATTTACACCCAATATTGGCATTTATTGATATTAGTCACATAAAGCCTCATTACATGGAAAAAATCTATATTTTTATTCATATGTGGCATTCAACCACTACCATATGCCCACACTCATGCATGAACTTACATTAAGGCACATATAATGTATTTATGCCTCATTTTAACATACATTACACATACATCCTCTTTATGCCATAATGCGTCTAAAACATGTCATTTTCAAATAGGAAGCATTTAGCTATTACTATAAGCATACACATGTTCATTTCATTATATGTAAGCATACACAATGGAATTTACACCATTTTCCCCATACATTACATATGCATTCATTTTAGGCAATACTAGCACATTATTCGTGTACCTAGCCTAAATGAGGCATTGGGTCTTTACAAGCCAAGCATATATCATCCAACATTAATATTTAACAATACTTAACTAATTGATGCATTATAATTCTAACAGCCATTAATGCGTAATATGTTATAAATGCACATAATGCTTTTCTAAGCATTTTCATTCATTTTAAAGTGATTACACATACCAAAAATAGCCATCAGGTATGCCCGTAGCTCTCTTAGGCTTTCCCCTTACCTCAGGAAGCCTAATTCAAATTCTCACATAAGAATTTAAATAGGTTCAATTTTAGAAAATCTATATAAAATCAAATAATTAACCAAAAATTAAAAGGACCATATAAATGGCTTCTTAAGCCCCTAAGGGACCTAGAAAAAATATAGAAATGGAAAGAAATTTACTTGATTATGACTTGGTCACTTTCACTACTTAAAGGAAATCTAGATTCCTCCTGAGATTCTCTACCAAATGAGGCATTCTTGGTGTCTCCAGTTCCATCTCAAGATGCTCTACCTCTCAAGACCCATTTTTCATAATAGGTGTTGAAGAGAAAGAAGATAAGAAAGAAGAAATGGAAGGAGGAGAGGTGGTAAGTTTTAGTGAGAAGGAGAAGGGAAGTGGAGAGAAATTGAGGGAATAGTGGAAAGAAATGGATTATTGGGTATTTATAGTGTTTCAAAAATTATTTTATTTTGGTTCCATAATTTTTTTCTCCCTTTGGAAGAATCAAAATTCCATAAAGTAGGTTTCAAAATTTTGGTAAATACAAATCCAATAGACACCTAAAGAATCAGGCTCGAAAGATAAAGAAAATCGAAAAAATTAGCTTATTTTCTTAGCCAAAAACTCAATAAAAATACTTCTTGATATCTAAAAATTTTGATTCCAAAGCCAATGGTCTATTTGGAATATTTAAATATCAAGTTGTAATATTTTTGAATTAATTTGAGCAACTTTTGAATTATTTTACGGTTATGCTTTGCCTGTGGCACTATTCATAAGACACTGTCATAAAATCTTATTTAGTTTTTTTAACCATCCAATGATTTTTGATTGGCTTCAAACACTGCCCAAAATTCACTCATAACAAATGCACCCCGTTGGTACAGTAAGTGTGACTCAGGTTTTGAGAAGCACTATTCACCTTTAAAAAGTACTATTCATGAGAGTCGACAATTTTGGGTCGTCACATTTCTTCCCCTCTTAAAAAAGATGTGATCCTCGACATAGCTGGTTCAAAGAGATACAGATACTGCTCTCTCATCTTAGCTTTGCTCTCCTATGTTGTTTCTTCCATGTTGTGTTGTCACCATAGAACCTTCACTAATGGCGTTATCTTGCTCTATAACTCATTAACTTCTCTGGATAAGATATATATGGGTTCTTCCTCAAATGACAAGTCTAGTCATATCTCCACTTCTTCAGCTACCAACATATGTGAAGGGTCCAATTTATACTGTCTTAGCATCGAGACATGAAACACATCATGAATCTACTGTAACTTTAGAGGAATAACTAGTGTAGAGATTATGATATTTTTATCGGGGATGATAGTGGTTAGTGGAGTCACCACCTGGCCTCTACACTAGAACCTCTGATTTTCTATATTAGAAAGGTTTAAAATTTTAGATCTTATTTATGTCCTTATAATATATTGTCCATGTATATTTTAATATTTATCAATCCCTTATCAATAAAGCATGTATTATTTTTAATTTAATGATGTCACTTTTCCATATAAATGACGTAAATTGTGATATTTAAAGAATATAACATACATATCTGTACATTCAAAAAGAGGGTAATTCATTAATTGTTAGTTGACCTGACAACTACCTAAATGCCATAGGAATTGGTGGTAGTCGACCAACTCCTATTTCTAGGAGATTGGCCTTTATTAAAGTGCAATTTTCATGTGACTTCTGATGAAAGAAAACTCAAATCCATTTTATTAGAAAATGTTAATTAATTATGCAGAAAACAATTTTTGATTTGAAGTTAAAGTTTAGCATGTAAAATAAGTTATTAACTACCTATTACAAACATAAAACAAGATAAAATACATAATAAGTACATAACCAAATAGAACATATCATAACATTAAAATGGTCTCGTTCCTATGTTGTTTAGTGCACACGGATGTTTTAGAGGTCTAATCTTAGTTCATGCAGACTATCTCTAGGGATAGGCCATGTCCATCCCAACTCTCAGTCTAGTAAGCTAGTCCAGTTAACAATTCAAAGGACAACAAAATCAAATGACTTTAAATTAAGGTCATATGAATATTGACATATAATAAATAGATATGAACATATTTAAGCCATATGGATTAGGAACAATCGATTATATAAGCAAAGCATATCTTAAAGGACTATCCTACAGTTCATGATCTATAGGTCTATTAAAACTATAGCCCTCATGATTAGGAGTCCGTGCAGACTATTTATTAATCCCTTGCACATATATACGTGCTTCCACAAACGACATCAACATACAAGCAAAATAATTCACAATCACCAATTAGCACATAACAAGATAATCAAAACATAGAATTATGCACACTAGATATGAGTCTTGCAAACCAACTTGTCATATCTACATAAGGAAAATAAGGCCATGTGGACTAACTTATCATACTTGTGCCTAAAAGATCTAGGTCCATGTAGACCTTACCATGCTTACAACTGGATTCATTTAACACTCACTAACACAATATAACATGCTTAATATGAATGTAAGAATTAATTCTACATCACACATATCATTATAATGGCCTAATCATCATGAACTAAATTAGGGTTAAGAAAGTATCACCTCACTTATGTGTCAATTTTAGAGTTCATAGGCCTATAAAATGGCAATAAAAACACAATGGACATCAGACATTACCGAAATAAAAATTCTTTTCAAGTGATAGCACAAAGATCTCAAGGTTTCAAGAGAAGATGACTTGAATTGTCTTTGGATCAAGGTCTCATAGTTTTCTAGATGTTCTCTTCTTTTTTAGTGTGGTTAGCAAGATAGTTATTTTCATCCTCCTCATTTTTCTCTTTGGTTAAAAATAAGTATTTATACTTAGGTCTTTTTTAGGTTTTCTATTTTCATCTAGAAAGGAGTCCTAATCTTAAAAGGATTCTAGCTTTTAGACTGAATAAGAAGAATTTTGCCTTTAAAAAGGCTTCTTGCATTAGCAGGTCTATGCATACTTGATCATACTAGTCCGCACGGAGTATGTTTTGTTATGCTAGTCTGTGAGCTTTATGGGATGGGTTTTAGCCTAGTTTACACAATTAGTCTATGCAAACATAGTTTAATAGGTACTTATGGACCTATCTCCTGAAGGTTTTATGCTATGCTTGAGAGTCTATCTCTAGCTTATCATTATAGGTCAAGGGTGATGTATCTACAGTTGCCCCCACTTTAGTGTGTGCTATGTAACAACAGTACATATCAAAGTACATGAGTCAGAGATACTTACCAATTGACTTTTTCTACTTAGATCATTGCTGAGTGGGCTTCGATATAGATTTTAATTTTGCTTATGAGGTTGAACCTGAAGTGGTGGATTGGCTTGTAAGGCTAAACCTAAAGCATTGGATAGGCTTATGAGGCTAAACTCGAAGTGGTTGATTGGCATATGAAGCTGAACTTGAAATAGTAGATTGGCTTATAAGGCTAAACCCAAAATAGTGGATTAAACTCTAGGTTGATCTAAAGACAGTGGATTGAACTTTGGGTTGATCTAGAGACAGTGGATTAGCTTACGAGGCTAAACCCAAAATGGTGGATTAAACTCTGAGTTGATCCTAAGTGGTGGATTAAACTTTGAGTTGATCTTGTTGTCTTTTTATGCTTAGAGAATTGTTAAGTAGGCTTTGGTATAGGCTTCGGATTGGCTTACGAGGCTGAACTCAAAATAGTGGAT